>WAAD01040334.1:52080-107200 GCA_013389945.1 Fregata magnificens | reverse complement strand
TGGGAAGTGTAAAAAGTAAAGGGAGATATGTTTGACATAATCAAAAAGAATGTTGGTACATATTCCGGTTAACCTTAAGCTCAATAGACAGAAAACTAAATGAATGCCAGATCTTTGAAAACTTTTTTTCCAAGTAGCAGCAACAATGATAGAAATTCAGTTTTGTTTTAAAACACCGGAAAATAGGACACAAGGAGTAGCATCCTCTGTGTCAGTACTACACTGCCAATCACCAGTGCAAGGTAAAGGTGATCCTACATTTAAGTTTATTCTTCAGACTTACAGGGAAGACAGAGGACATGAATCTGACAATAGAAAACTAGAGCAACTGCATCAGAAATACTTACTTGCAGAAACTACAAAAGGTGACCTTCAGCTAAGTCTACAGACAACACAAAATAAACTGAAACAACTGGAAATGAAGTAAGTAATGGATGTTACAGAAATTGGGATGGAAAACAATGGGAATTATTTCTGACTAATTAAATTGTTGATTATGTGTTAGGTTTTTGTCACATCTTTTTAACCAATAGCAGGAAAAGGATCAGGGTACCATAATTCTGAAGCAAAGGCAATTATGAATCACTATAAAAGAATTACAGGGGATAACGCGCTATAGAATGAAAGATTTTCTTTACAAGATGAGAACTGCAAGCAGTTGTGTGACAAAAAAATGAAAATAGTATATTATTTGGAATCTTACTGCATTTTTAAATACTGTTTGTAGGAAAAGTTACTCTATGAAATATTCAGGCGGAATTTATTACTTTATAAATTCATATACAGTGTGGTATCTCCTAGTACATGCACAACACTGTTTACATAGCATACTGAATTTCAGGTCTGTGTTCAGAACTAATAGACGTTATTGTAGTTCCAATAATACAATGGTAGAAAGTACAATACGGTACACATTTTTAGACCGGGTGGTGGTTTTCAGCATGAAAAGTGCAGGATTCTCTAGAAGCTTCAATCTTTTCTGTACTCTGATGATTGTAAATCCTGTCATTTCGCCAGAGCAGTCCTCAGTTGGGAATCTGGAAATGTTATAAAAATGAAAGTCTTCTGTTTCACGTTGTCATTTTACTGAGATTGCTACCATATTAGATTGGTTTTATGAATTCCGTCATCTTGATGAAATTCTTTGCTGACTTGTGCATAGGTCTAGCTGTCAAGCCCATTAAACATGCTGAGCTGATAGAAACTTTCAGGAAGAAACGGGGGAACAGCTGTACTGGGTCAGACCAAAGATCTGTCCCAATATATATATTTTTTCCTCTAGTACAGTAGTGGTTCAACTCTTGAGTTCCAACAAGACTTTTCTTCTCTTTCAGCTCTGAGGAAGAGAAGTCTCGTTGCCAGGAAGTTATCTGTAAATTGCAAAGCATTCTGGATTCAGAAAGAGAACAGAGTGCCTTTGTCAGTGAACAAAGGCTAAAACTTCAGCAAGAGAACGAACAATTGCAAAAAGAAATGGAGGGCTTGAGAAAACTGGCCATAGAGGCTCAACAAAAAGCTAAAATAAAGGTATGGTTTATATGTTATTTTTATTTTAATGTAAGACTGATACTTGCTTAATAAGGCAGCAGTTCTAAGGGAAAATCATTGAAAGTTTAAGGGTGAAAGTTTCAGCGATGCTTCCTGGTTTCTGTGTAAAAGTAATTTTGTTGTAGCATTGTGTGTCCTCAGAATCTATTGGGTAGCTCAATCTCTGCTAATTAAATTGTATTTTAATATGTATTAAATTATGCTTGATAAGAAGATCCCAAATGTTCTTTGCTTTTTATAAGATGAATAGATTAAATAATAACATATTTTCCATTAAGTGATTTCACTTATTCCAATTCCAGATCTTCATTTATCTACTGTCTGTAATGTGTTAGGAATCTCTGTATGACTTTCAGTCCAGAGTGTTCCTCTACTTGTATGTCCACCATGTTGTCAGAGTAGTGTGTAACTAATAAATAATGTAATAGTGTGGTTGTCAAACACTGGTTCTGTATTTTCTGGACAGAGAACATTTTTTTGTGTGAATAGATAACAAGATAATTAGCTGAAAGATGGATGTTGTTTTTGAAGGTGTTCCATTAAATGCACCTGAAGAGACCACGGATGGGATAATGAATGAATAGTAACCTCAGCGGATTCGTGGTACCCTTGGCTTCTGGAGGGAGTAACAGCTTTGATCCTTGATGTGCTTTCTAAACATATAAAGCTGGTACTTTCCCCTCTGCTTTTAACTCCAGGAGTGTAAAGATATCGAACAGGGATCTAAGAATCTGCAGCAGTGAAGAAGACTTCAGTAAGCGGTTGTACAAGTTATGAATGGGGACCAGCTCAAATTTGGTTTCCACTTTGCACCACAAGATAAAGGAAGCAGTCAAATTAAACAGGAAATCTTGTTCCAACTCCAGAACCCTTTGGTCAAACGTAGTTTAAAAACAAAGGATGGGAGTCTTGTAACAGATAGGTAGCGGTTATAAAGCATATACCAGATCTTTGTCTAATTTTCAAACAGATAGGCTTCCATTATAGTCACAGATAAGATTTATTGCTTGCTTTCCTTTTCCTCTGATGTACAAAGGATTTTAGATGCAGTTAAGAAACTCCTAACACATTTTAGCTAGATGAAAAAGAACGTGTTTCTGTGGAGAAAACACAAGGGAGAAGGATAAAGATTATTTACAAAAATAAGCATACACAGCTCATTATCCTTTATTGTCAGTTGTACTATTTGCTTAAATTGGCTTTGGGAACATGTATCTCTTTGAGCATATAATTACAAGTTTAATTATTGTATGTTACATGCTTTCAACAAATGTTTATAACTTTAACTCAAGTGTTGTTATTAAAAAAAAAAAAAAAAAAAAAAAAAAAAGTGAGAGACTTGATTGTACCCGATTTGTATTTTTTCTAGATAAGCACAATGGAGCATGAGCATGCTGTGAAAGAACATGGATATGAAGCTCGACTTAAGGAAATGGAAGACACCAGTCAAAAATCTACTGCTGAACTTAGACGGCTGTTAGTAGCTCAGCAAAAAGCAACAAATCGGTGGAAAGAAGAAACAAAAAATCTTACTGAAACTACAGAAGCCAGGATCAGTAAGCTGAAGTAAGTGCAATTTTGCTCCTCTTCTGGAAGCTGTATTACAGTTTTAGTTNTTTGCTCCTCTTCTGGAAGCTGTATTACAGTTTTAGTTACTGTTTGGTGTATGGCAGTAGACCTGTGGTGAAAAACCATGAAGAGCAAGCCATCCAGACTAGATGATGTGCTTCCAGCAAAACAAGAAAGAATGTTCTAAAGAGAACTTTTGATGCTCTTTGTGAAGTTAGCACTGAAGTAAAAATTTGGCACCTTGTTGACGTGTGTGAATTTTGTAATGACAAAAAGTAAATGGAATGCATTACTTTTAATTTTCTCTTTCAAGATACAGCACGCTCAATTTAGAAAATTTCAGCTTTGGATTATGAAAACCTCTGTATTTATAGCTATTCAGAACAGTCACCATAATATCAGTTGTAGAGTGAGTCTCCAGACTTCTAAAATAAGCTGGAAAAAACCTACTGGGATGCACATCTAATGTTCTCTTCTGAGCAGTTGCTGTCGTAAGTGAGGATACAAATGAGTTGTGTGATTGCCCTAAGCAAAAATGCGATCTAAACTTTACTTTTCTCTTATCCATACAGGTTGCCAGGTAACTAGCTGATACTTGTATTCCCAGCACAGAATATACGAATATTTTCAGTTTTGAAAGGGCGTAATAACAAGGGCATCTCACGCAACAAACACAGATACAGATTACATATCACCCCTAGGTGCTGGGGAATACAAGCACCTACGGTGCCTGTGGGCCTATATACAGACAGACATCAACTGGTTCAGAGGAGACAGTGGCGTTATTGGAAATGAGCGAGTAGAGAAGGAAGTATCGCAATGAGAAGTTAGCCGTTTGCAAGTTATGACTGAAATAATTTTTACAAACTTATCTTTGTTTTAAATGCATACTGCTATAGATAGTGTCTGCTTCTACTTGGATGTTAATATCCATTAAAAAATGTTAAGAATCCACACTGATCAGTTTATGAAATAAGCAGATATGGCATCTACATTCATCTTGGTTTTCCTTTTCAGTGCGTGGACACATTGCACATTACATTACATTAAAATGTAAATGAATTGATCTGCGCACAGTGGATTTGTAGTGTCTTTCCTTTTCTGGTATTGCCTTCCTCCACCTCAGCTTCCTCATATGTCTTGTGTCTGGCTGGCAAGTAACAGCCAAACTGTGGCTAGTTGCAAGCTGACTCGCTCGCTCGCTCACTCTGGTTAGCCAGCTAGCTGGTGCTTGTAGGAGGCCAAGTTTTAAATGGGCTTTCTCTCAACAGAGGCAAAGAGGTATGTTTGCCTCACGCTTTGATTGCTAAGCTCAGGAGACTCTGTCAGTTAGATCAAGTGGACTATAAATTAGAGATTAAATTAGCCTGATATTTTTATAGAACTTCTTAGAAGTTTATGTCATCAAGATCTCTTCCTCTTGAAAATTGGTGGAGATTGACAGACTGGTACACAGTAACTTCTAAACTAGGAAGGCCGATTTTATAAGTCTCATTTCTTTAAAATTGTTAGAGAAGAATATAACGTTGCGTATATCATTATCTTTTAGGAAGTGCATTCAGTGGTTTTTAGAAGAAAAATTCAGGGTATGCAGCTCTGTTAATTTGAGAAATTTGAAATGACCCTTTAACTTTAGTGACAGAGCACAGGATGCGCTCATGTATAGTTCTTTGCTCAGATTGATTTTAGAAGTTGCTCACTATGGTGTTAACAAGGAAGCAAAGCTTTTGCCCTGTTAAAATTGGAAACCTGCGAATTCCAGCTTTTATTTCCTTGGAATAATCTTTGGATTTTTCATGTTTTATTATTATAATGGTTTACATGTTCTCAGCTCGAACCATAATATTTCCAGTATCCTATGCAAGTTTTGGAGTCACAATTTTTAAGCATAGCTTGACATTTCTTAGTTGTCAGAGAGCCAACGGTGTGAGTGGAATTAGAACCCAAGTTTCTGAACCCGAGCAAGGAAAATAACTTCCTGAAAATGTTGCCAGCAACAAATCTACCCTACTGCTACTCTAACTTGGTTTTGTATCTTTTTTAGAAAAGTACGTGAATTTGACCTCCAGTGAACTTAGCAAATAGCAGTCTCGTATGTAGTAGTTCTTCCCTTTGAAACTAGTTTCACTCCTCTTTCAAGTGACACAGTGTCATGACTAGTTGTACCTATTGTCTGTCCAAATAGAGGAATGCTACGAGTTCCAGCCTGCTTGAAATACAAGAATGATGGGTAAAACATTTATTGATGATCTTTCTGTCTTACTAGCAATTTCACTGATCTGCTTTTCATTTTTTCAAGGGCTCCTTTTCTGAGTGTTCAGAACACTTTGTAGTAGTAATGGATTGTTACCTATGATAATAAGTTCAGTTTAACTTTTTCAGATAGTTGAAAATCATACGAAATACAATTAGAGATAACATTCTTGCCTGTTTTTCTAGAAAAACAAGTCCTACTTCATCACTGGTCACTTTTACCTCTTCTGAGTGAACTGTTTGGGGTTTTTTTACCTTACCTGTCCAGATATAGGCTGGCTTTATTTTGCCTTAAAATATACTGCATTTTGCCAAGATTACCCAGCAGTTCTTTAAAAAGGCAAAAAGCCTCTTTCAGAAGACACCCCAGTGTTGAGCACGTCTGCGAGACGCTCAGAGCTGTGCTTGTTCACTGACAGTTTCAGTGGTACAGCTTCACTGTGTGTAATTAGCTGGGTCTTACTAATGCTTTTTTGACATCTTTGTAAATGCAGTAACTAGAGAAGAGAAATATTTTGTAGTGTTTCATGCTAAGGTAAATTTAAGCTGTTAAACTTGTAGTTTATTTGCTGTTAATGAAACTCCAAAAACTCTCACAGTTGAGCATCTAGGTTCATAACTAGATCCTGCATGTAGTTCAGCAACTACCAATTAAAAGGGAAAAATTGCAGACTTCCGAAACAATTAAAGTTGTCTGTTAAACAGCTGCTTTCCTTCTTAAAGCTTTAATGTTAAGTGTTAAAATGTTGCTGTAGTGGACCAGAAGGTTTAGCCCTCATTTATCTGCAGCAAAATGCTGACATAGAAAATAAAACAGACATGAGAAGAAGTCTGCTTTGTGAATTTGTATGAAAAATAGGTAGTAAATTTTGAAAATGTCCCTGTTCATGTGAGAGACTGCCTATGTGGCATCATCTGGAAAACTCCTGCAATAATTTAACATCCTGTGTCAGAGAATACTGCCTGATGAGCAGAATAGAAAAAATGTTCATCTCACATTAAAAATTGTAAGTCTATGCTAAGTCCACATGATTCTCTGTGACTTCAGTAGATATTTTGGTGCAAGTCTAAAAGCGAAGTCAGTTGCTTTTTAAGATGATTTCACAGGTGATGCTTTTACATACTGTACAAGCTAGAAGCAGAAGTTTTCATCAGACATTTGCTCTACCTAACGGGGAAGTTGGCAATAGAAACAAGTTTGTTCTCTGCTAGAAGGCTGTAATTTAAACTGACATAAGGAATTTCGTCATTAAATCTGTGCAGTGATGCGCTGATATTACGGTGACAAGTGGGTCTAAAGGAACCTATAAGTATTATCTAGAAAATTTAAAACCAGCTTATTTTTCACGTTATGTGCGTTACCAGATACCTAGCTATATAGTGCAGAATGCAGCTGGTATGAAAATTCGCTCCCGATTTACACAGTACTAGTTATTCAATGCAAAGTCCTTGCTTGTATTAGAAATGAATAATTATCATATTTATTTTAGTCTTACCACAATAACATTTTGAGTAAGTGTTTTGAGTGCAAGTACGGAATGGCAAATCACTTCTCACTTTGTTGTGAACTAAAATATAGTTGCTGATTATTTAAAAAGCAAAATAATTTTGCAGCAAATGTGTTTGTCATGGAAATATCAGCAAGACTGCTAAATAATAGACTGATACTGGGTAAGCAGGATCTATTGAATTAAAGGCTCTGCTCGAAAGTCCTCTTGAGACCAATGCAGGAAATGGTATCACTAAGCCTTATAGTGGCGTCCAAGTGAAAGGCCAGTGTTCACCCAGCTTTCCTATATACATACATTTTTAAGTTTATGTGGTTTTGAGAGGGTTAGTTAAGCTGTGAGCTTGTAACGAAAACTTAATCTCTTCCTTAGAAACTTCGTCTTGTCATGACTGGTGTGGCACCTCTGCGACACCTGGGCAGCAAGGCTGTGAACTGAGATGAAAATATGATACCCTTTTTGGATGTAATTAGAGAGCTCTCCAAGTTTAGCAGTAAATCATGGTTACTTAGTATATTTTGAGGACAGTCTGAGACATTCCTTGGCACTTCATGAAGTTACTGTTTGATGGATCGGATTCATGTAAATATATGAGCAAATACAGAGACTGTGTTGCTGACGCGTAGCAGAATTTCAGTTTTTAATAAGAATTATTACTCTTACAGCATAGTCATGTGCTTTATAAGTGAATGTTTTTCAGGAAGTTATAAACTTCCTAACAAAGTCATATCCATGTATACTGGGGAGGTAGTTTACATAAAAGCATTTTATATTGCATTTCACCAGAAGCTTGCTGTTAGTGCAGCTCTCATAAGCATTGAGTCACTGTCCCATTTGTTAGTGTAGGTGTTTCCCATTCCTTTTTTGCCTTAAATTCATGATCTGTTGCTGTTTTTCAGTTCTATCCTCATTACTTTCATTTTCCATGTGAAGGTGTCTGAAATATTTTGGCTCCTTTACTAACTTCCCAGCAGCAGCTGCTAACTTTTCCATATTCGGTGCTGCTCATTTGTCATCTTTTATGTCTGCGGTGTTGTTTGTGAGGTGTAATACATATGCATAAAGGAAGCATTAAGTAAATACTTTGAAGAAATGAAGCAACGTCAGTGAATGTTAGGTGATTTTTAATTTTTAAAAAATTAAGAAGGAAAAGTAAATTTTGCAACCTGTAACAGTAGAGCAGAGTGATGATCTTTTTTAAATAATAAGAGAATCTAGTAGATCAGTGAAAAACTTGTAGATAAAGATGTTGATAAATAAACTGAGACTTTCAGGCCTCACTGAAAATTATTCCGTGCTTTCTTGGCCATTTGGGTCTCAGTTCAAGTTAAACATGTAATCGTTGCCTATAAAACTGAACTTGGAATTAAAAAACAGTGCTGAAACAGTAGGCAATGCATTGAATACTTGTAGACTAAATTCCAGCATTTTCTTCATGAAAACACATTACAGTCTTCATTTATGAGAAGAGTTTTCTTCCCTCTAAGCATCTTAAGATGCTGTACACTTTTAGAAGGATTTATTGGTAATAGACCTCACCTTCACCTTACAAGAGGGCAAGGAAGCAGTTTTGCTTCAATATCCTTGTGCCAAAAGTCAATCATGAAGGTAACTAAGAAGGTCAGTGCTTCTTGCAACATAGGTCATTGTTCCAAATAAAAACATTGCTCTTGGCAGCATGACCAACAACTCATGACTAGTGTTTATTCTCTTTATTCCTGCAAAACCTCTAGTCTGGCAGACTATGAAAGGAAGCTGTTCTGACTTTTGATTGCATCCATTTTAGATGTACTTTGACTTCTAATGACATTTACTGAAATGAACTTAGACAGCAAATATTTACAATTATAAAATAGTTATGCTAATGAACGATTACTGTTAAAGGTTGTAAAAAAGTGGCGTCGCACTCATATTTATCTAAAGATGAGTTGTCCCAAGGCTTTTCTATTGAATTTAGGTTGTTTCTTTCTCTAAAAGTGTGTATGTATATAAAAAATGAATTTAATCTATATCCGTTTATATGTGTTTATAAAGACATACAAAAACTGTCACCCTCAGATGAAGTTTGGGGGAATTTTATATTTTAAGTTAAGGTGAATATAATGCTTCTTAAAGACCTGTACTGGCTTTGGCTGGGATGGAGTTAGTTTTCTTTATAGCAGCCTGTATGGTGCTGTGTTTTAGACTTATGACCAAAATAGTGTTGATAACACAGCAATGTTTTAGCTGTAGCTGAACGGCGCTAGTACAGCGTCAAGGCCTTCTCTGTTTCACACTCGGCCGCCCCAGCGAGTAGGCGGGCGGTGGGCAAGAAGTTGGGAGGGGACACAGCCGGGACAGCTGACCGAAGTGACCAAAGGGATATCCCAGGCCATGTAATGTCATGTTCACCAATAAAACTGGGTGGAAGTTCTTCCAAAGCAGCCGTTGTTTGGATACTGGCTGGGCATTGGTCTACTGGTGATGAGTGATTGCTTTTGCATCTTCCCCCCTCCTCCCCCCCCTTCACTTATTAAACTGTCTTTCTCTTGACCCATGAGTTTTTTCCACATCTGTACTCTTCCGATTCTCTTCCCCTTTCCTCCTTGGGCTGGGGGGGAGTGAGTGAGCAACTGGGTGGGGGCTTACCTGCCAGCTGGGTCAATTCACCTCAAGACTGAAGGAGAGATGTGGCTTTTGAGACAGAAGTGCGTATTAACGCTTAATTTTAGTGGAATTGGTTTGGTTACTCGCTGGGTTTCAACAGGCTTGCATTTTGACAGTTGCATCTCTGCTAGGGTCTGCGATTGAACCAGCAATTCAGTTCTGACCAGGAATAATCAGTCATCTTTCACATTCTTTATAGGGGTTTAAATGGAAAATAGTAAGGAGAGAAGTATAGAAATTCTATGAAACTAGCAAACTTACTTCTAAAGGTAATTTTTTTCATAACACAAAAAGAGCTTTTAAGTCTTCGTGAATAATTTAACTATTACATGTTCTTTTATTTGGTAACCGACACCTGAGTTTCTATTCGATTTTTTTTTTTTTTCTCCCCCTATATCTGGGACATTGTTTAAGTAATCTAAATAACCAAATCAGAATTAGGCTTAGTGTTTAAAAAGTTACTTTGATCTTCAGTGTCACTTCTCCGCAAATTTGTGTGGAATTTGATAAGAAATCGAAGCAATCCGTGGTGGTGGTGCTGATCTACAAGGTGTAAAGCTTACAACTGTAAAGTTGTAAGCTCTGAGATCACTGTCAGTTTGAATGTCCCAAAACTTCAGGGGACTTAGGTGATCTGCCTTTGACAGCTGTGGTAAAATAATAGCATCAAGCGCTTCCAGCTGCTTTTACGTTTCTTGTCTTCATTTGAAAGAATTTACGTTAGAAAGAAATGAGGAATGCATACACACATTTTTAAAGGCTCTTGCTTTCACTGAAGTACTGTAATCTAGAAAAATGGTTCCCGTGCCCATATTTTGGGGGGAGAGACTGGCTGGGACTGTTCTTATTACCTTACAGCATTGTGTATAAAGCTATACAGTCCTTCAGGCTTAAGCTGAGAAGAATAAATGACAGCAGGGACAGAAAGTGAAATCAGCAATACCAAAGGAATACTTAGGAAATCTGTAAATTGGAAGGAAACAAACTTCAGTAACAACAGAATACAGGATAGATTGAGAAGGGGTGAGAGAGAAAACTCTGACTTCAGAATTTAAGCAAAAACAGGGTAATCGGATCTGCCAGCATTTACTAGAAGAAACTAAAGTGAAAGACTGTATGCAAGTTTGAAAAATAAGGGCAGATTATTCATTCATTCTGTAAAGTCCACCTTGAGCGGTCTGCACTTACGTTAACTAAGTTAAACAAATAAATAAAAAAGAGGTCGTAATACAAGTAGTAATAGATGGTTAATCCCTTCTAATTGGCGTATCAGTATTTTGCATAGATTTTTATGTTCTAATCCTGAGAATGGAGAAAAGGATTGGCATAAATTGAGAGAGAATTTGGCAGATGACCAGTGGTTATACATAAACCCTTACCAGACTCCTCACCAACGGCCAACACCAAGAGCATATTTTTGTTGAACCTGATTCTGGAGCAGGGACCAGAACAAGATTCACGCTGATAAGCGAAGTGTCGTATGCAATCAAATGACTGAATTATCCACAGAATGCCCTTCAGTGGGGTAGATCTTGAAAACTGCAGCTGGGAAAAAGGTAGATCTTGTAACTTGAAAACTTTACAGGAAATTGACAGTTCTCTCAACTTTGCTATGAATATTACTTTGGCCTGCTAAATGTGTGGATGATTGCACAGTTAAGGTACAGTTTAGCCTGAGTAGGGGTAGTAATAGGTATACACAGGTCTGTTCTCTTTAGAAATACAAACTGAATCTACAAAACAAGCAGTACGTGAGACAATTTCTAAACGTTGGCTTAAATGATAAAGAGGGTAAGTACTTTAGAAGTAACTTCTAAAGTAACAATGCATTTGAGGAGCTTTAAAAATCTAAACTCGTTAACTAATAAAAAAGTAATAAAATTTAATACTAATACATAGTATGAGCGAATTGGTAAATTAATAATCTTAACTGTCTGCTACTATTGTCTAGTAGTAAGATATAACTTTTTGGGGAAAAAATAAAAAATACTTGTTGTAACATAAAGCCATTACATTTGAACAACTATACTGAACAGGTGTATTTTTTTCATACTCACTTGAATTATAATTGTCAGTACTTAGGAAAAGGGAATCCTTGCCATATTGTTTTTAAATTTAAACACTTTGCTTAGCTTAAATCATCTGATCGCAGCTATTTTGGGCGTCTTTGTTCCAGTTTCTGCTTCTGAAACATTTCTCTGTCATAGTTAGAGTCCCTGACTCATCAGTAGCCATGTGTGGGTTTTGGAGTTCTCAGTTTTATCTTTTCTATAATTGAAAAGAATCTGCCTCTGAAGAATGACCTTTTTTGGTGCCGGTGTGTGAAGCGTTGGCCAGGACTGCCTTCTCCTTCTCCCTACATCCTGTACAGTACATTGAGTGGATTGCAGAGCATGTTGAGATGAAGAAGTTTCCTCCATTTCTAAAACATTATTCTTGGCTGCACTTCTGTAATGTTTGGCAGCCATAGCTGCTTATTTTAAGATGTTCATTAAAGAAAAAAATGAACAGGATGAGAGACAGCTGCAGGTACTGGCAGTGTACAAAATTCGTAATTACTAAGAGTAACTGAAGCATATTATAGTACAATTCAACCGAAAAAACAGCTGGCACATGCTATATTTGTCATATGAGAGCTTTGCAGAACGTACTTGCTACAGCTGGCGGATTTATCACCCGTCTGCCAAAATGCTAAAAGCTCACCTTTTGTTTCCTACTCACTTAACAAAGACAATATGGAGTAGGGACTGATTTGATTATTCAGCAGTTGGGGCTACCGCTCAATTTTAATATTAAAATCTCATAATGTGTGTTTGGGGGAGGGTTAACAATCAGACTGAATCAACTGTCTAGCTCAATGGCCATCACGTTTCCTTATACTTACAAGGTTAAACTGTTTTCTTTAAATACATGTTCAGTGTGATCCAATTATAAAAATAATTTCTTGATATGCAGCTGTATATGAGCATGTAAACTCTGTTTATGGCCTGTGCTGCTAAGAATGCTAATTCCACACTTCAGTACAAGTATAGGAGACAGATTGTTTTCAGTAACTAAGAATTTTTAATTTAGAAAATTAATCTGTTTGGATAGTCTTCTAAGATGACGTAACAATAAAGATGGTTTGTCAGAATTTAAGAATTTCCTCATTTTCCAAGCCTTTTTTACTAGCGTAGTTAAGCTTGAACATGAGCAGTCTACACGTTGTAAGGAGGAGTGTTTGAATAGTTTTCTAGGGAGTTTATTTTGAAAAGGTATGTATGAAAAGATATGACAGGAATTGTATAAAATTAACAAAACAGTTTCTAAAAACTGAACTTTGAAAAAAACAGCTGTTCATTAGGGCTCCTATATTGAAAATGCTTCATCTTGATGCTTGATACTGATGACAGAGGACAAAATGCAATAATAGTGTGAAGTATTAACGTGCTGTCTTGATCAGGCAATTTTAATCCATCTTTAATTCTTTTTTTTATAGGAAAATGTTCACGGGTGGTAACGCAGGTATAATCTATCTATAATTTTAACTGTTTAACATCATTTAAATATCTGCCTATGTACTCTCATTTTTATAGCAGCCAGTCAAAAGATGTTGAACTGTTTTTACGATATCTACCCGGGATTGGTTAAAGGGGTTGGTTGAGAACAAGGGAGGGGAAACTACCAGCCAAGTATACTCACAACCTTATGTTAGCAGATATATTGCAACCTTGTATTTCAGGTGCCACATGGCAGTTTTCAGTCAAACTTTTATGAAATATTAAGTTTAAAAGTTTTTAAGAGTAAATTATTGTTGAGCGCTAGATGCCATCATTAAAATAGCAGAGGCTTTTTAAGATGAAGATCTGAGGTTAAAGTATCTCCTACCTTACCTGCATTCCCCCAGAAGGAATAAAGGCTTTAGCTTCAATTACAGTGCGTGTAGTTTGAGTAGTAGGCAGAGCACCTAAAGGTTGGGTATCAGCTTTCTGAGCATTGTCAACGTGCTACATATTCATGAAGGTGGTGGCATTTCAGCATACTTTCAACTCGGGAAAGGAAGGTAAAGTGAGAATAGATCTGAAAATTCTCCTTCACAAATAGGTTTGAACCTCTACGTAGAAGGTGAAACTGGCGGCAAGAGTCTTGATCGCACCATTTTTTGTGATGGCTGTTGCTAGCGGAGTAGAGACTGGTCAAAGGTCGGAGCAGTTCATTTTGGTTTGCATCTTCCTCTGGCTAAAATGACCCAAGTTCAGAGATTTTTCCATCTTTGGTCATCCCTCTTCCTCAGTGGCTTGTGATGACAGGAGGCAAGAGCTGTTTCCTTTGAGCACCAACTCAAAGATGTCTACCATAACCCAGACATTTTTTGTCTTCAATACTATACAAATTCAGGATCGCTAAAACTCATTCAGTATAGAAGTAAAAAGACCACTCTGAAGAAGGTGGCATTTTCATTTTCCTCACAAACTGTTATGTTGTTGTCTGTCTCGCAAGTACGGAATGGTTTGTTTTCAGGTACTTCAAAGCACCTTCAAAAATGTCCACATTGAAGTCTGGTTATGGGACACTAATTAGAGTGTTAATCTAAATATTGAATGCACTGTGCAAATGCAGCTTATATTTATAGCATATTTGATAACGTGCCTGCAAAAGAAGATTCAATAAACAGAAAAAAAACCTGTAAAATGTCAAATGCTCTTGACAAAGTCCTGTTGATTTGAACAAATACATCTCATTCCTCTGCCGTTGTAGTTTTGAACACACATCGTGAAGAAGTGCTAGCTGTGTAGTGCTTTTGAAAGCACTGTTTTAAGAGCAACGCTGTAATTACAAATACACCGTAAGCCCCTACAATGCAAGAAGGTAGCTGTGAAATTATATTCCGATAACTGATGCGCTACTGTGTGTTAATCGGCATCTTTTCTTCTGATCAATAGAAGTGAGCTGAGTCGTCAAAAACTTCGTAGCCAGGAGCTCATTTCTCAGCTGGAAATAGCAAACGAAAAGGTAACTGAGGTAAGTTGATGACCGATACGACAACTACTTTCAGTTACGACCTGATGCACGCACGCTAGGATCTTAACAGAAACCTGTGTAGGTGAGTTATGTTGCTGGTTTAGAGAAAATTAAGGATTTTTGACAGGAGTAGTCATAGCTGGAAAACCCCACTGTTTCTGCTGACTGACATGTTCAAATGGCAGGAAGACAGATTAACTTTACTCTCAAATTACAAGAAAAGGTAAAGGAGAGATCATCTTTCAAGGTTACTAATCTAGCAATTTTAGACCATTCAGGAGGTGTTTCTGAAGTCACTTACGCCTAGGTATGCATGCATACCTCTAAAAAGGAGTAGGCGTTGTGTTGCGGATAATGTAGCATAGGCAGAGATGTCAAATTCTCAGCATACTATGTGTGTAGTAGAATTTACAGCGTATGTGCATATATGCATACAGATAAAAGCATTATCCATTAAAGATTAAGGGCAGGGTTGTTTTGGAATGTGCATTGTTCAATAATTAATGGCCACTTTAGAAAACAGCTATCCTGTCAGCCTCATAAATCTGGGATAATATCCAATTCTAGCTAGGATAAGCCTTCTGTGTTGTTTTTTGTAGTGCTGTATTATTTAGAGGAGAAAAATGGGGCTGATGCGAGAATAGATTTCTGTAAGTAAAGGATGGTTAAGAAAGACTTTTTACATACCCTTTGATGAAGAGAGCAGAAGAAATCTGTAGC
Organism: Fregata magnificens; assembly: GCA_013389945.1. Classification (NCBI taxonomy): domain Eukaryota; kingdom Metazoa; phylum Chordata; class Aves; order Suliformes; family Fregatidae; genus Fregata; species Fregata magnificens. The sequence goes on along the minus strand of WAAD01040334.1, from coordinate 91,955 downwards.
AAGATTATCGTCTCATTTCTATTATCTAGCATATTCTTCTTCCCTTTGAGTATAACTAAAACATTTACACTGTAAGATTGTGTAAACTAAATCACTTGGATTAAAATGTCAGCTTTTATGCACCTTACTTCAAGATGGTGAAATGAGTAAAACTTCCTCTGCAGATTACTCTGATTGGAAAAGTCATATGATGTCATATTTGAGCTGGAAATTCACTATAATGACTGTCTTCAGTCTTATTGTAAGTGGTCAACAGTTCCGCTTCTTAAGTTCCTCTTGTTTTAAGCTTTTTCACTGCAGTATGTATGGATCCAGTAAAAAGAACTTTGCATTTGTAATGAGATGTTTCATTTACACAGGATGAAAAATTAATGATGGAATATCGAGAATACATCAATAGGCTTCAAAGGCGACTGAGCCAGGCAGAACAGAGGGCGGCTACAGCATCTCAAAAGGTACAAAACAACAAAAAACCGTGTTATCTAAATGCATTTTAAAAATCCCATTGAATGTTATCCAGATAGTCACTTTGTGTCATTCCTGAGGCAGAGGTGATCATTTATGTGCATTATTACTAACATAATTGTAACAAGCTTGTATTTTGGATGTGTCATCGCAAAACTGATGCATATTCAATTAAATGCCACCTTCTGACAGGATGTGTAAGTGACAGTATAGATTTGTTTATGGAAGCAAATTTGATGCGAATTAAACTTGCGTGGTTCAAAATGTGTGAATGAAGGTGTGTGATCGTTTCCATCTTCAGAAATGGCAGCAAATTACCAGAGGAAAAATCCTCCTTAAATAACTGCAGCTCCTGTTTACATAAAGCAGGCTTTTTTAGCTTGGTGTAACCTGCTGCAGCAGTCACAAGCGATGGCTTCATGTGATAAAGAGCAAATGCTGTGCTGATTCCCACGCCTATCTTCTGCGGAGTCTGATGTAAAACAAAGCATGTCTTGAGTTGAGAGAACTACCTTTATAAAAATTGCGGAGCAGCATAGCTGTTTTGTGGGAACGCTGTTTGGGGTTTTTTTCAGCCAAATAAGTTCCCCGGTCTAATTCATAGTGTGGCTGCACAAAGAGCGTGCGGAAATGGTGTGTGGCGGTTGCAGGACAGAATTGATAGTGTGGACCTGTTTAGTGTTCATCAAATTGTAACCTGCCACGTCATGTGAACTCCCAAAGTTAACTTCTTGTCTGTCCACCTGCATTTTCATTAGTGGCCTTCAGTAGCTGTGTCCCCAAAGATTGCTGGAGAAGTACACCCCCCTGCAGTTACCAGCAGTTACCTGTACCAGACACAATAAGTCCTGTAATGTCACAAATACTGAAAATTGTGCAGACAGAATAGGAAATACCTGTTTTTCTGCAGGCCATGGGAAGGGATGGTGTATGTATCTCGCTACCATAGTAGACGTGCCTAGTTCGTGTTTCAGTGATTCTGAAAATTTCAGACAACGTGTTTCTGTTAGAGCCATTCATATGCCCAAGACCTCCTTGTGCACCATTGTGATCACTTAATGAGCTGAATTGTTGCTGCCTTCTTTTTCCAGTTCTCTTACAACTCAGCTCCAACTTGGAGCAGTTCAGTATTTCTAGACATTAGGGATATTGGGAGGAAAGGTTTTCTTCAGAGAGAGAGAGAGAGAAGCTTCAGGCCTTAATTGTTTAAACCCCATGCTGCCTATAATTCTGTATTTTCCCTGCTGGACAGAAGGTGGGGTTTTTTCCATCCAGATTTCTTTTTCCCATACTATTCCAGCTATACATCTTGAAGCAAATCCCATGGGGGGTTTATAGACCAGGTTCACTTATTTGCCAAGCAAATTTGTTACGCAAGTTGGTCTCCCATTAAGTAGTCTTTCTGCCTCCTAATTTTTTACAGTGATTTAGGAAACCCGTTTGCAGATTTTAGCTTTTTAATGTGGGTGATCCCCTGTGAGTTGCAGAGAGGAATGTTTGGTTGATCTAAATTGTCCAGTTAGGACAAAGGACTTTTTTTCCCCAACAGCAGTGAATAAATGGGTATAGCTGCCAAGCTATCATAACATAAGCTGTGTTTCCTGGCTGTAAATGCTCTCTGTCATGACAAGGTCTAGCCAGCTGGTGAAGATTTGCTCTAAAAGAGTGATTTATTTTTTTTTACCTCCTGTTTGTTATATGGATCTGTTCAGCTCTAATACTCCTGAGGTGCTATCTGCCCTTAAAAAACATGGTCACATCACCTTTCAAGGGAGTAAATTCCTGGCCTCAGTGCCCATATAGGAACAGGTCTTGCTGTTCCTGAAAACACTATTAACTGTTCCTCACCAGTCGCCCTCTGAAAGGTAACAAAGAGATTTGATAAGATGTTGAGCAGCTAAATTGTTGTCCAGATCTTACTGCCAGACTTCAGAACTGCCTTGCCCTCGTCAGGCTTGGCAGAGGTTACTGCTGCCAGCTGCCAGGCATGGCTTCTTTGTAGTGACTTTAAGAACTTCTGTGCCAAGCCCCTTCCTCTCCCCGCTCCCCCACCCAAAGAAAAAGACGTACCAGTGCTGTTCCCGCTAAAGGCTGGAAAAAGCGGTCTCCAGGAGTACTGCTACAAGAACGTCCCCTCCTCTGAATCTGAAGAAACAAGATGTTTATTCTCTTGTAGCTCCCAGAAGACTGAATGTTCACGGTGTGCTTCCTCAGATTCAGAATGGTAACTCTTCTCTGTATTCTGAGTCTGTAGGTTGAGGGCTACTTTCTGAGTTGAATTATTGTGTGTTCTCATTACATTATCCAGCTTACCTGTAAAATTAAATCCAGTATAGGCTAGAGCTGGACTATTAGGGAGTCTAGAAATTACATTTTTATTGTATTAGTTCAATGACTATAAATCTTAGCTTATTATTAAATAATAGTAATTCACTAAGAAACATTAAAAATACAGGATCATGTTTTCACAGGTTTAAAATGTGTGTATTCTACGTAGATGTCTTTTAAAGTGTCCTCCTGCTACCTCGTCTTTCATCACCTTGAATTCTCTGGGATCTGAAATAGGACAAAAGCAGTAGTCATCTGTAGAGTGCACTGTAAATTCTACCGTTTACCCCGAATTCCCACTTATCTATGCTGGTTCCCTCTCCTTCATGACACCTTCCATATTGAAGTTCTGCTGATACTTCAATCTTGCAAAAAATTACGTAAGAAACTACCTGCTTGTTTTTAATTACAGCTCAGCCTGATAACTACACAGAAGAAAAAAGCTGCTTCCCTGAAGGATCTGGAAAATATTTAAACATATGTATCGTTCATTCACACCACGCTGGAGTTAAGAAGATTGCTGGAGAAACTTCATAGTGGAGCATTAAAGTCAAATGCATAGCAAGGCTTGTAAAACTTAGATAAAACATTTTCTGTTTCATTCAGGTAAGAAAGGGGTGGATGAAGATACTGCATCTGCATGCATAGTAAAGATTGGAAGAAGACTGCAAAATGATGTAATTAAAGTCCTTTAATGTAGCAGATGAAACAATCTGATACAGTGCTGTGGCATATTGGTCTTTTTTGGTCTAAAAAACACCAGCTCCAAGACAAAGATTGTGTAACAGGGAATAGATAACATTATATTGAAATTCATGAACAGCTTTGCTCATGTACGCTCGACACCTCTAATTTTTCTTTGTAGTGCAGTAACTTGGGAACATCTTGAAGATCTTTTATGAATTGTAGTAAGCACTGATTTACATCATGAATGTTGAATAGTTGCTGGTTTTATGGTAGGTGTTGTAGCTGCGAAATGCCTCCACTGCCTTCCAGTGTTAAGAATTCGGTTCAGTTTGTTCTGATGCCCCTGGGAAACAGTTAATAAATACAATGCTGCTATGGCTATTCATACAGCTCGTTTCTAAGGTCCGTAATCTTTCTTCAGTTGTGCTTTTTCTTCCTAATTACTATTTTACAACTGTTCCTCGCTTTTCTGTTGATCTGCTCTCTTGGTTTGTATGTGTCTGGGAACTTCTGTTCTCCATTACTTCAGTTAGCACAAAGCTGGTGAAGTCATCCAGCTTTTATGCATTTTGAAATCATGCGTTCGAATTCTACAGCTACCAGTACGTGGGAATTCTCTTGCATACGTGTTTTTCTTTGATAGTTGAGAAACTTCATACGTATCATTCTAAAATTAGAGCTGAACTCGTGTTTTCTCTTTCAGCATATATTATAAACATTTGGTAGGTCTTAGCTCGTTTTGAAGTGCTCCCATCTTGGACTCAAGTGACGTAATTTCTTGTCCTTCCTCTTAAGTGTGAAGAGTATAATTCTGGTTTATAGCTTCTAATTCAGTTGAATGGATAATGCTTACCCAATGCTTGCTGAGAACTGTTGTTTTGGACTAACAAACCCATACGTCTGTCACGGTGGATCTTCACCATACTTGCATTTTAGAGGGACAGACCTGGGTTGGTCACCACACGGAAGTAAGAGTTTATGCCACCTCCTGAGCACCCACCTGTTCAAGTAGAGCCTGCAAGATGGACGCAACCTCAAGAAAAATTTCTGCTTACTGCAGTGGAGGTTACTATTTCCTCCAGTTGTACACACTTCTTTACTAGTGCTTTCTCAGTTTGATATATGCCTGTATCCATTGCAGTCTCTAATTTTGCTAAAAGCCTTCAAAGATTTTTCAAAGCAACACGGATACGTTGTCCAGAAGCTCCAAACGTCTGTTGCGGTGAGATTTTCATCAGTCAACCATGTATATGATACAGAGGGAGGTAAGGACCGAGCACCTTATTTTCATTTGCATAATGCACATCAGAGCTGATGACAGACCACCTGGAAGATTTTGTGTGAGCTATTAATCCCAGTCACTCCTTAAAGAGAGGCTCTAGCTGTGAAGTGAAACCTGGCTGAGAACGGCGGGTAATTATAAGTTTTTGAGCAACAGTATTTGTGTACTTGTTACTTGAGGCACAGAAGGGCACCCGCTTGGTTCCCTTTTAATGATGGGTATATTCATTTCAACTTGTGGTGTAGCTCTTGTGTAACGGTTATTTGCCAGGATATGAATTGCAATGATGACACGAGCACCTAATAGTGAAGTTAAGGGGCAGCAGAGCAATTACAGCAGATGACACAGGAAAGAAAAAGATTTCCCGCTTTCGTCTGTCTGCCTAATCCTCTGAGCAGCTAACAATTGACTGACTACAGCTGTCCGAATCACAAAAGGGAATGCGGTCAAGTTAAGCTCGTCATCCTACCACCACCTCCTTTCATTTCCGTTTGGCTTCTAGAGGAGGCTGCTGGCATGTTGCTCACAAATTGGACTTTCAGAGGAAAGGCACTTGCTGAGGCAATTAAAATTTGAGGCTTGCTGGTTAGGTAAGTAAGTTTTGCTCTCTCCCTCATGATACTAGATGATTGTTTCATGGAATTGAGCAGCAGGCTTTTCAACCATCTGTCGTGGTTGTTTTACATTTGTTTCTATGTATTTCTTGTCACTCTTCCATTGAAAAGTTTTTGTTTCCCCTACCTTCCTTTCCCACCCCAACACCAGGTTTTGAGTGTTTTAAAGATTCCCTAGTGTGATATTAATGCTTCCCACTGAGTAAAACTTTGTTCTTGACTATGTTTATTTAGGAAAAGTTTCTAGGTGAACAGTTACTTCCATTCAACGGGTGAGCAAAACCGACTATGAAGGTACTATGAGTTTCATTTTGGGTCTTCCCAAGAGCCCTGTACCTTCTGGCATAGGCCAGATCTTGAAAGATCTATCACTGCATACAAGAAACGTTTCCATCGTCTATTGAAGTAAGTGGTTAGCAAGCTGCCCTCAGCTCTGACCCGGTCTTACTCGGGTAACCCCAGCAGTGCAGTGCCTTTTGGAAGGGCTGCTGTCAGGAAGATCTATAAAGCGGCTGCAAGAACCTCCTTCAGACTTTTATTCACGCCTTGAAGAGCTTGTACTAGTAACTCTTAGGAGGGCCATCCTTTCATCTTCAGTCTTTGAGACATGTTTTTGAGGGGTGCCACTCACAGTCGCCCACACTATGAACGCACATATGATGCAAGTACAGATCTGAGAAAAATTATTTACCCGTAGCTGTTTCTCAGGATGTATTGCTAGACATATGCCTTCACAGCCTTGTCCTTTTCTTGCTCTGCTCCAAGTCCGTTCCATGTTTCCGCATCTTGAGTTTAGAGGAGGCAAGAGGAAAGGGCCTTGTCTCCTAGAGATCCTGCTATAGCAGCAAATGTTCTCTGTCAGCATTGCTTAACTATAGGCAGTTCATAGGGTGAATGTACATTCAGCGTACTTATCTTGAAGGTCCACAGGTAAGAAACAAACCTCATGTTCCACTTCCAGCGGATGAAGGTTATGGACTTTGGAAGGACATCGTATATCAACAGATGTAAACTATTTGAGGTAAGCAACATCTCTTTGAGGATCTCAAGGAACAAAGCATACCATTTTCTGTTGCTGGGATAGGCACAGCTGTCAGTAACAAGACCCTATACTGTTCCTCAAAAAAAAAAAAAAAAAAATCTTGCAACCGCAGTGTGCATTTTGATACCTCTAATAATCCAAATTAAATGCGTATTTTAACCATAAAAGTTGCTCCGATCACTGCAGTGACGTGTTTATGTAAAAACCCAAACAAAATAACTGCTGCAAGTTCTAAAACACTGCTGGCAAGGATACTGCAAAAATGTACAGCATTTATTCACATACAGACAAAAAGGCACAATTCTACTGAATATTTTAACAAAAAATACAGCTGTCTTCAACTAGGTCTTTATAAATACTTCAAAAAAGGGAGAAAATAAATACAGGATTGGGCCATGTAATATAAAATAGTCATCTCTACATATACTTTTTATTTCTGTCTGTTTCTCTTCATGCACCTTTTTTAATTAATTTCAGCTGAATGGACACCAAAGCTAGGCACATAGTGAAAAATCTTCTGTACAAGGTTTTACAAACGTAATGACAATTTTCTCAAATTCTGGAATTAAGATTTATACACAACACGTATAACCCTTCATTTAGATTTGTGTGAGTTGTTTATAACCTAACAAATGGCATTCCAGGCAACTTTACAGAAGTTCAACTAGCCTACAGTTTGACAGAATACACCAATCGTAATCGAAGATCTCTTGGTCAGCCTGCACAAGGAAAGGTAATGCTTAAAAACAGAAACGCAGCAAATGGTTCTATCCCAGTAAAATACAGGGGTGGGTTTGTATTGTCACTGCTGTACTTACGCCACCTCTTCTGCTGAGCGCTAAGCATGGGAGACAAAACTAACCTACAGAGCTGGTCACACTGCAGTCTTCTTACAGCTTTTTTGGTTTTGGTTCAGCTGAACTTGAAACATTAGAAAGCTTATTAACCTAAACGTCGGGGAGCAAAACAGATAAGGCATTAATTCTGCACAACGTTAGCATTTGTAATAGTGCAAGTTAACAAGGTACCTCTTCCAAACTGGTGTGAGGTTAAATGTTTACTTAGAATCAAATTTAGATTATTCCAACTATGGCTTGACAAACAATTCCTTATACGGTCATGAGCTTCTTTCTGACAGAAAATAACAGTGCCTGTCTGGAAAACGTTGCTGTATGTCGAGTAGAACCTACCTGTGTTTACCTTCTGTCTGTCTGTTGTTGTTTGATCAAATAAGTACTTTTCTTTTAACGCATCCCAAGAGCGACTACGTAATTTGAGATGCACCACGGCCCTGCTTGACTTTCACCTCTGTAAGTAACTCATGAAGTTAATCTAACTTCTTGGGACCAGCAATGGTATTTTAAAAAAGTACACTATCTTACACAAAATTCCCCTTCCTCAACATCATCCCAAAAGGTATCAAAAGGTTAAGACTTCTGCATTTAAAACAAATGATAGGGATGCATTCTGTTGACATATTTAAGTGATAACTTGCATAGCAAGATAGGGTGTTAATAAGCTTTTTTTTTTTTTTTTTTAAATTGAATCCTCTGGAAGACTCAGTTATGGCAGAGTTCTACTGTGTTTTAAATGTTCCCTGCTCAAGAGGCAAGGGTCTAACGTTAAAAAGTGAGCGGATGCGATAACAGCAGGCTAGGAGTAGAAAAGGCGGGGGGGAGGGGAAAGGGGGCTTTTACGCCCGTCTTTCTGTAACACACTGCTGCTTAAATTTTTTCACCAGTACATACCTGACTTACATCTATGCAGAATTCCAAAATTTACAGGCTCCTAACACGCCACTGTTACATGTGCACTCTACTCAGTACAAAACAGTATCCTAACAATCCGTTAATATTATTGCTCATAGCTTACTAGTTATTGCCATTTGCAATTATTAAAAAAGAAGTACACACTCAGCATACGAGTTCCCTCTTCCATCAAATCTAGTCCAGAACAGAAGGAAATAGTTTTTCTTCATTTGACTGCAAAGAGTTAATCACAATTTATTGCCTTTCCATTTTATTCTATTTAAAAATATATATTCACGTCCGTTTTAAAGCAACCCTTTAGTGTCATAAGCCTGGCTTTCCCAATACATACCATTAGTGCATACGTGGCGGGCTTTGGGAAATCCTACTGACTAGTGCCTTAGAAATTTTTTTTCTTGAATTGTCATCATACTCCCAGAAGCAGGTGACTGGCTAACGGGTGACGGGTTATTCCACGGGGTGCAGCACCCCACAAGCCTGCCCCCTTTCTCAGAACTGAGCCACGCGCGAGTGTCCTCTCTGCTCAGCCTGAGTCTTTTCAAGCTGTTGCGCTGTAAGGCAGCTGCAGCCCTGACCTGTCCCTTCCTCCTTCTCCAGCGTAACGAACGTCACAATTAAATCTGGTCACCCCGTAGGTGTACGTACATGTAAACTCTGAAGCTTATGGAGGGTTTTGAGCTGCCATCTATGCTCAAACTGAATGCAACAGAAAACATTCTGCAAACAAACAGGAGACAGACCTACCACCATCCAAGGCAAGTGACCATTCGTAATGAGGTTTAGCAGTGCAGTTATGGTTAAAAACCATCTTCGATTCAATACACGCTAGTGAAATTAAGAGCTTGTGCTTTTCCCGAAGGCAGGGGAAGGGAGTAAAATTTTATCAGTGCTTTTTAGCTAAAAGGGATGAATGCAGCCTACTTCCCCCTACCCACCCTAGGCCCTTCTAAAAGGTTTTTGTGAGTTATTTTAGTGTTCATCACAAATCTTATTTTAGTAGTGATGTCATTTCTCTGCTTACTCAGGAAAGTTGCAAATAAAGGAGATTCAAACTTCTCACAGAATTTGGCGGGGGCACGCAAGAAAAAAAACCAGCTTTAAGTGCATGTAAACATGTTTATACAGCTCAGGAATAATGGGTTATCAGTTTGTCAGTCTCTAGCCACGTCTAAGAACTCTCCTCTCTCACACCAATAAATAATGTGGAGTTGGCTTGTAGGCCGTGACTCTACTGACCACGGTGCCGACACCGTGTCCCTGTGTCCAGTCAGGATGCCAGGATGCTTCTCCTAATAATGTCCGTCCTTCTGCTGATAGTGCTGTTTGGACTGAGCCTCTGCTGCCTGCACTTTTTTTCAGCCACTTCAGTCTCCGAGTCACTCATTTCGGCATCGGGGATGTACCCGTCATTCTCGCTGTCAGGCTTTAGCTTGCTTTTTGCCCTGTCCTTCGGTGAAACTCTGCCCACGCCCAGGTAGGGGTAGCTGGAGTTCTGGCGGCAGGTCTCCTCCGGGCCCTCGCCCTGTTGTTGCCTCTCCCCCTTCTTTGGAATTCGGAATCCGCCCCAGTTTTTCACTGGGCTCGTGGGCGTCGTAGGCACTTTAACTACTGTCTGATTAGAGTTTACTTTCACAAGACCCCCGTTGCATTTAGGCACTATATCCCTCCGTGTGCCAGGTGCTGACCTACCACTGGAGTGGTTCACAGCCCTTTTATTTTCTGATTGCCTCTGAGAGAGTTCTGTGGGTCTCAGTGGTTTGTGGTTGTGTTTAGAAGTCTTTTCCTTTAGTTCTGCCTTAATCACCTCACACTGTGGACGATTGTCTCTTCTTTTTCTGTGGTCTGGTATAACCATGCCATTTTTCTGCTGTGCCGATACAATCCGCGTTTCTGCAAAGGTCTTGTCAAAATTTAAAAAGCTACCTGGAGCGGCACCGCCTTCTCTTTGGCTGGGCTGCCTCAGCATGGATTTGCTGTCATTCCCAGAGCTGGTTCTTACTCTGTCTCTCTTGTGTGATTTTTTCAAAGAGTGGGTTAGAGATGTGCCCATTTGTTTCCTGAAGAATGCAGAATGCCATTTCAAATCCTCGATCTTAGGGGCGTTGGGGCCCAAAGATGGACTGTTGAACAACACCGTGTTTTCCATTGAGGAGAATGAGGAAGGCACACCTAAATGTAAACAAATTAAGTTGAAGTCAAGCAATTCCATGCCTGGGTAAATACCACTTTGAATGTACCTATTTTAACTCTGTTCCTCATGCCTGACACGTTCTTCAGCATAAATGGGTATTTGGTTGCCTATCCAGCACCTTTATGTCACGATTATGTGGCTATGTCGTGGTTTCACAACACACTGCTGGGGTAGTTCACTTTCCTGTAGCTGCGCTGCACCTAATGACGCTTGTAGCAAATATAAATCCTAGCACTGCCCTATCCACTAAGCCAGACTCCTCGGGGGGGGGGAAGCAACCAGCAAGTGGAGCTGATTGATTGATTCTGTCTAAAATATGGTTTATTTGTTACTACTTTAAGGATCATCTAGTTAATGCAGTAACTAACTTTGAAGTTATTAATCTTTCTGAGAAAAGACTACTGCCAATGAGATCAGGCAGAAAAAACCACGTTGTTTCAAAACCAGAGCGCTACCTTTTCAAAATGCATTTCTTTAAACTGCCAGCTATGATGCAAAGAAGCACACGCTAATGCAGCGGCACTAATAAACCACAGACTTACTAGGTACCATATGGCACTTGAACATAAGTCTTGGTCTCTCCGTCATAAGGAGTCATTAAAGAATCACACCAGAAAGGATCTGAAGCAGCAAGCCATCCAGTGCCCCATGGATAAGAACACAGACTTACCCGTTTCTATAGCAATGTGCCCACCATTAGAGCTACGCAGATTCTCGTTTTTTCTTCTAATCTGCTGATGCATGGTGGACTACACAAGACTTTAATGAGAATAAATGAGGTCCTGTTTGTCCTTCAAGATTAGTCATTAGCCTGTAACCAAACTTTTCAATGCTTGTGCCTGTGGTCTTACGTGGAAAAGAGAACACTGAAGCGTACCTGAAACTCTTTCTTGTTCCAGCTGCTTTGCGTAGATATTAAATATCTGTTCTTGAACTTTGCAAACGGATCTCTTGATCTTTTCCCTTCGGGTCACCATGTAAGTGAGATTACGCACCTAGAAGGCATCGAGTTGATGAGTTTTACAGGAATCTGTTTCTATACTGTTGTCAACCTGTGCTTTGAATTAATTCAGTTTAAGCACTACACACCATTTAAACAAGTTAGTAATGTACTTAAGTTTAACCTTCTTCAACTCACTTCTTAGAAAAGAGTCTTAAATACCATTTAATTGACAAATTATTCCATCAGATTTGGGAGGGCCACAGCACAGAAGTAACTTCTATGGACACCTGAATCATACATACATATATATATATATACAGGAAATCTAGAGAAATGCTTAAATATACTCAGTATTAAATAGCCTAGCACCATTTGCTTCTTATTGTTTGAGACACAACAGAAAATTATACTTAATTAATAGCATGAAGATGTGGAGAACTATTCAACAGTACCGGTCTTTCTGATGACCCTGCCCTTGCAGTATGACTGATCAAAATGAAGGCAGGCCAGTCTATTCATGCCATAGCACAACAGAGGTAGCAGGGACTGGAAACAGTAACGAAATGATGATTTATTTTCACTGTCTCAGTTTTTTTCAGAAGAAAACTACATTTCTGCCCTTAAAATGTGACTTTCTAATCTAGGCAGCTGTGTAAGTTTCACAACCACCGCTCTCCTAGAGCTTAGAAGTTAGTTAGTTCTTTCCCAGATGAGGGAATCACTGAGAAGTAACACGTGGGTGTTTCCAAGGCTCCCCTCTCAGTTCCGTGTAGCTCCAGACAGCATGGTGCCCTGTGGATTACAACCTTGTAGGCCGATCTCGCAACCAATGAGGAGGAGACGCTAACAAGCGTGACTCTTTATGCTAAGGTCCTGCTCTGTTTACGGCTTCCAGTCCCGGGACAGCCAGTACTTTTAAGTAACCATCATTACTCTGCGGATTTGAATTAGAAGGGATTCGTCTAGCCTGGTACCCAGTACTGCAGTCCACAGCCTTTTGTTCTTTGCCTTGTCTGATCCAAGCCGCATGACAGATGCATCCTGTCCACAGAAGTAGCTGTTTCATTAGGTGAACTGGACGACAGGACTTCAAAATCTGTTTCTAGATGGATGACACTGTCACTAATGTCATTCATAATCAAGTCTACCCGACTTTATCTTGAAGAGTAATTAGCCGTCATCAGGATCCTTTACAAAGGATGCAATAGATGCATGAGCACCCACTGTCCTGATTTAAAGACTAGGTACTATTCTGGAAGAAAGGCTCTAGTTCACCCACACGTTACTGAGCCTGAGGTAGGACCTCGTGAGCCGGGTTCCGTACGTGGCCTACACGAGCCATATGCTGTATGGACGTGAAAAACTAAAATAATTTCGGTCCTCTTTCTGGCTCTAACATATCTTAAGCTAGTAGTTAACCCAAAAAAAACCCCAAAAAGAGGGAATTGAGGTCGCTGCAGGATCAGATGTACTTAAGATAAAAGACCAAACTGATCCTACTGAACTGTTCTTTAAACATTCAAAACCTAGTTGAGTGGAATATCACGTGCCTCCCAAACCTACTACACAGACAGTCCAGTGAAATGTCATCCTACTACGCCATGTCAATGAAAAACAGATCTGCTGCAAATCAAGGTAAATTTTGTAATCTTTTCCTTCTCATGCACTGGAAGAAAGGAGCAGAGAAAGCCGTTAAAGGCTAAAAAAGCTCCAGCTGGGGGCTGCAGTACCATCCACAGCCATCAGTGTTAATCAGTCAAAAAGCCTAAGCAGCAGTACGACAATCCAGTTGTAAGGAGACTGAATACTACAAGCCAAGACCTGCTGGCCCTGTGAACTTGCCCTCTATTTGAAAAGGGTAATTGGTGTGCTCTGTAGAAATGTAGCGTTAATGGTCTTTTCTGACAATACAGCTTTTGAGTTAAGATGCAGCATGGAGTGCCTGCATGCAAGGGCAATAACTGAGAGCGTAGTTTCGAAACTCGGCTAACGAAGGCCAGCACACCTCGCACAAGCACAGGCAGTGCAGTGGCTTACCCGCTCTAGATCCTGCCGGAGGTGTGTGAAGAGCTGCAATCTTCTGAACAGAACATCCTGTTCCCGTTTAGCCAGGTTGTCCTCTTCATCCTTCTTTGGGGTAATCAAAGGCTTATTGAAGTTGGCTTTCCTCTTCAGCTTCCAGTACTGGTAAAGGAATCCCACCGGCTCCTCGGGCAGCCGCAGCGCTTTAGCCACTTCCAAAGACTCAGCAAACGTATAGAACTCATCCTCCAGTTGCTGGAGCTTTTGCTTGCGGAGGCTGACTCTGTGGGCCTCCTCCTGGTTTTGATCCATGCTGTGGAAAGGGTCAATGTGGGCAGGAAGAGAGCTGTCCTGAATCCCGTTCCCATTCTCCTGACCTGGGCTTTCATTGAAAGTCTCGTCATCCGCTTTCTTGGTGGAGCTGTGCTTGGGACAGTATGACTTAAATTTCACCTCATCATTCTCTGCCAGTATGGTCTTCATCTCCAAGCCACGGTCAAACGCACAGGTGACGTGAAAGGCTGTTCTGCAGTTCTTCACTGAACACTACGGAAATTAAATTAAAATTAATCAAACATACATTTAAGAAGCCACACTGCCTAAAACTATTCGAGCAGCCAGGACTGCTTTGGAAGAACAACCCTGTTACCGCGCTCTGCTTGTACTTTCGTGCTCCCTTTTAATTAGGTTTACGATTTAGTGCTTTCGGGCCAGGCAACGATCGAGTGGCCCAGTGGGACAGGAGTGGTTCACCCCTCCCTAGCCCAATCACGCTATTCAATAACCAGCAAATCCACAAGAGGAGCGTTCTTACCGTCACCGGAGCCACTCACATAAGGCAGTGCTGCACAAAGGAAAACGTTTCCCCTTTGACTGTGCCAGCATGAGAGAGAGGGAAAATCATCTCGGTGGCTCCAGGCCAGTCTGGTACTTTTAATTAAAAGGCTTTCCCAGCACCTGGACCCATGCTACCCAAAAGGCCTCAACCAAGGGGAATTTTTTTTCCCCGTTATCCCAATTTTATAATGTCAAATATTAAATTGCCGTCAATCGCTACTTCGCTGACTACAGCCTTCACTTCACCTGGGGGATGAGGAGAACAGGAAATTCAATTTTTTGCCATTTTTCTTCCAGTGAACCCAGCCGTCATGGAGCGATGGGCACTATTTCAGCTGATTTAGCACTTCAACTATATGTAACTTTCTCTCGCAAAATGCCATCACAGCTATTGCCAGCCACAGACTGAAAGGTTTAAATATATGTATGTATGTATACACACACACACGCATACATATGCATTTGTATCAACTCACACCTCTGCCTCCAGTGAAAAGGACTTGAAGTGGAAATGAACATTAGTGCTATTAACTGGGAGGAAACCAAGCTACACTTAACCCAAGTCATCTAACCTGAAAGAGAAATGCATTGCACTAGGATGTTTATACGGTGCTTTGTAAAGAAGCCAAGGATCTTTCTCTTCTGGGTTTTCCTGCTCGGGTTGACTCAGCAGCCAGATGGCATATAAAGGTACGACAGAGTTTAAGCTGCAAAAGTTTCAAATGAACATTCTTTAATAAAATCAACATATGAAAGGAATTAAAAGATACCGAAGCATCTTTTGCCCTTTCCTCTCTTACCAACAAACAGGGGAAAAGCAGCCCAACCGGAAAACCAAACGGTACAGACGAGTACTTTAGCCATGGTTTCCCAAGCTGCTCTCGTTGAGAATAATCAGCTCTTAGTGTGGCTAATGTTTTATTGGGAGAAGAGGAGAAAGCCTGTCTCATCGGAAGGAAATCTGCTGAACCTGGGAGAATATGCAGTCTCGTTTTTCCCAGCTTATTGCAGCTGCTCCCTGCCCAGCCTGATGCATACTTCCAGCTGCCGGCTTTTCTAATTGTTGTGCACATCTCATTACATCTCTGGAGGATCTCTCTCTCTCAGTTCATCCAGTTAATGCTACTTCCTTTCTATTGCAGTGGCTTTGTATAATGTTCTTCTCTGCTGTATAAAATTTCACAACACAAATCTAAATATTTCTCACTGCTAGCTTTAATGATACCAAGATTTACACAACTCCTATAAAATGTCAGGCAAAACTGTAATTTTTTGTCTCTCCCCCATAATTTCAAATGTGGAACTGTCTGAAGTGGCAGCCATCGTGCCTGCATGTCATCCTGTGTCGTCACTAGAAGGGGAGAGGTGGTGTCAGAAGAAATACGGAAGGACACTCCCCTCTCCCCTGCACACTAACATACATAAATACTCAAGTGCTCAACTTAAATTACTGTGAGTTACCCCTCAGAACAGGTCTGGAGAATGGACAAAACAGTTTCTACCACGCAACAGCAGCCAAGAGGAAGGGGACAGCTCCGCAAGGAGGTATTACGATTGCAAATTTATATGCTGTGGACAGATTTATTTTCTCTACTTAACATTTACTATTTTATACATTCCTGAAACGGAATGATAGGGTTCACTGGAACTACTGCTGCATTGCTGTTTTACAACTTTTTCTGGCAATCTCATCAAATGACTCGGAGCAGAGGAAAAAAGGAAATGGATAAAACCTAATTTTAAAAAAGTGTAGGACTTTAGAAATTTCTGTGTCTTAATGCTGGTCTTACCACCATGGATCCTGTAACATTAGGCTAGCCACAAAACAGAAAGAGCCCTACTTCTTCAGACTTCTTACGAGACAGTAATATCTTCCTGTCTGTCTCAGGGAGCTTTCTAAGGATCATTTTGCTGAAGTATATGAAGCACTTTGAAGGTGAAGAACATTACCACAATACTAAGCTACCTTTTTTTGTCTTTTTCTACAAAATCACAACACTGCCCCGAGTGGGTCACCTGTCCTTAAGTCTCATCATTTGTTCTCAAGTAAGACAGATCAAAGTTTTGTCTCGTGTCTCAGGAAACCAACTATCTCCTCTTTCAAAAATCTGGGGCTTGGTAATGTGTTTTCTCAATCTCCCTAGATTTTAAAATTGTTCTTAAAATTATTTAACATTTCTGAGTGATTCTCCACTGTAAAGGATCTCCAAGTGCTTTACAGCTATGCACGTGAAACCACGCTGCCCAGTCTGAAATGCTCTGGTGCAGATCAATTCAGTTATTTAACAGCAACAATTCACAGGCTACGGTGAGAAAGGCTGAATCCGAATCCAAATCCAATTGAAATTGCAGGGGGAATTTCAGAAGTACACAATGAGACAAACTGGCACTGGCCCAAGAATGTGAGTTGTTCGTATGAAACAAACAGCTTTATAGTGCTGGCTTTATAGTTTAATTATTGCATATGGAAATCATTCTTTTTAGAACTACAAAGACTAGATATTTTTGTCGATTCTGCCCCGTCTTGCTGTTTCGGGCAGTCATCGTCCCTGCGCTCAAGTGAGTACCAGAAGTCAGAACGGTAACATGGCGCTGCTTCTACAGCAACGTGAACTGGGAAACTCACACCCAGGAGGTTTTTTTCCCCTTAGAAACACCAAGAGCTCCAGAATCTACCCACAGCCAACGGAGGAAATGGGGCTCATTTCCTCAGCTTGTGGCTTGCTTGAATCTCAGAGCAGACCAGTCAAACAATCCGTTTCTTTCCTACTCCTCAAAAAGCCTAATATTACATGATCAGATATTCTCCTCAGCAACTTAAAAGGTGGACCAACAATAAAACAGTTACAGAAAAAATAGTTACAGCCAAAACAGTCCAATGTTAAGTAGTACCTAAAATTAGAAATTCAAAGCTACAACTGGCTTTATCATCAAAGTGAAGGTGTTCACTTCCACTGACTTCACTGAGAGCTGGGCACGCTCAGCACTTCAGAAATTCAGGTCGTTACAGGAAATACTCAACTCCCACTGAGGTATCCAACTTGTCTTAGAAGTCGCTAAATAGGGACTAGCACATAGGCTTCAGCACAGAAGCTTTCAGCATTCAAGCTTCGTTTTTCTATGTGGTACACCACAGAAATATAGGTTTTTTTCCTCCACCCAACACCACTGAAGTTTTATTCCAGTGTACTAATAAACATATCAGCACATGTACAAATGAGGAAGTCTTATGGGATGACCTGGCTATTATTAAAATTTTACTAGAAAGTAAGAGCACACTCACGTTCAAAAGCACTTTGTGTGCAATTAAGTCCATAGTAACAAACAGGAAATCAAAGAAAGTTTACTGCAGGTAGACATTTTGTGTATCTTCTAAAAGTTGACAAAACAAAACACACAGACATTTGTGCAATTGAATTACCTGTATAGATGCTCCAACTTTTTCATTACAAAGGCTGCACACCAGTGCCCATCTACTGCTGGGAATGTGAGAAACCTTTGTAATGGGCTCCATTTTTTCTGGGCTTCCAATGCTCACCTAAGAGAAAAAAAGGTTCAACAACAAGGTGACTATTACTCTGTTAGCTGAAAAGGGAAACAATTTTATGAAAGAAATCTAATTCCTTGTATCCATATGCAAAAGTAGCATGTTCCAAGTTCCTCAATTTATACGGAACTAAAAAAATTAGAATTCCTTTTTTAAAAAATCAGTTCCTCACTGCATGAACAGAACACTTTCAAGGTGAAGTCCTCCAATTTAAAATTATCATACAGGATGAATATTTTGATTATGAGAACCCACAAGAATTCTCACTGTCACATCCAAACCTTCCTGATTCACCTTTAATGTTCCGTTTACAAAATAAAACGGTACTTTGTGTGCTTGCTAAATGAGCTTTGCCAGCAGCAAAGGCCTCATTTTTTGAGGCCTAATTTTGGCTGACAGTGGCAATGTAATTACTTTCTTTACAGATGATGCTTCATCCTGCCAGACTTTACATCTAATTGAAAATCTTTTATACTGTCTTCCTAAGAAGTACCATATATATGCTACACTCAGTGTAGCAGCACGCACTAGGCTGAACAATGTTTTCAGCAGATTTCTTTTCTCCCAGATCACTGCAGCCCTGAACTCCCAGAGGATCGGCACCTACCTCTGGAATCCACAGGGCACAGCTAACATGGACCCACTTGGTGCCGCTCCGGGTTGGCTTCATGGCACCACCCTTCTTGGGACACAGCAAACACTTGGGCTGAACGCCAAGCGCGCAGGTCCTGCACAGCCAGCTGCCTTCCGGCACCTTCAGGATCCCGTAACATGCCTGTATTCCCATTTACAGAAAAGGGAAAGGAAACAAAGGAAATAACATGCATTTCTGTTACTTTTTAGCTGTTTACACATAGCCTCTCACAACTCTCAAAATGTTCTTTATGGAATTTCTAACGCTATAGAAACATTAGCTTGTGGAGGATCTCAGGATGCTTTCATAGACTTAGCCAACCACATTACCCATTCATTCCCCAAAAAGATCTTTCAGTGAAAGGAGCAGAAGTCATGACCCGCTGGCATGCAAAAAAACGCTGCCCGCTTCAACTGGGAAAATGAAGAATGTGTTTACCAGCGCAAAGAGCAAGGGGACTCCCGACAGACAACCCTGCCAGCAGTGAGCTAGGATGAAGGTCAGTATCACAAAGACTACAAGTAACAGAAACTGGACTGTATCCAATTCAAAAGGCAAGAACCACAAATTCAAGAGCTTTGCTGTGCAATACTCAATATTATTCCAAAGCATTGGGGTTTACTTCTTATTCAGAGGGAAAAGTGCAGAACACCAACTAATTAAGATCACTTCTTTCAGAAGACTGCATCTTCATGGAAACCTCTGTCCAAATTACCATCCATTTTAACCCTAGAATCATAGAATCACAGAATCCTTAAGGTTGGAAAAGACCTCTAAGATCATCAAGCCCAACCATCAACCCAACACCACCATGCCTCCTAAACCATGTCCCGAAGTGCCACGTCTACACCTTTTTTGAACACCTCCAGGGATGGTGACTCCACCACCGCTCTGGGCAGCCTGTTCCAATGTTTAACCACTCTTTCGGTAAAGAAATTTTTCCTAGTATCCAATCTAAACCTCCCCTGACGCAACTTAAGGCCATTTCCTCTCGTCCTATCGCTAGTTTCTTGGGAGAAGAGTCCAACACCCACCTCACTACGACCTCCTTTCAGGTAGTTGTAGAGAGCAAGAATGTCTCCCCTCAGCCTCCTCTTCTCCAGGCTAAACAACCCCAGTTCCCTCAGCTGCTCCTCATGAGACTTGTGCTCTAGACCCTTCACCAGCTTCGTTGCTCTTCTCTGGACACGCTCCAGCACCTCAATGTCTTTCTTGTAGTGAGGGGCCCAAAACTGAACACAGTATTCGAGATGCGGCCTCACCAGCGCCGAGTATAGGGGCATGATCACTTCCCTACTCCTGCTGGTCACGCTATTCCTGATGCAAGCTAGGATGCTGCTGGCCTTCTTGGCCACCTGGGCACACTGCTGGCTCACGTTCAGCCGGCTGTCGACCAACATCCCCAGGTCCTTTTCCGCCAGGCAGCTTTCCAGCCACTCTTCCCCAAGCCTGTAGCGTTGCATGGGGTTGTTGTGACCCAACTGCAGGACCCAGCACTTGGCCCTGTTACACCTCATACAGTTGACCTCAGCCCATCGATCCAGCCTGTCCAGACCCCTCTGCAGAGCCTTCCTACCCTCGAGCAGATGGACGCTCCCGCCCAACTTGGTGTCATCTGAAAACTTACTGAGGGCGCACTCAATCCCTTCATCCAGATCATCGATAAAGATATTAAACAAGACTGGCTCCAAAAACTGAGCCCTGGGGAACACCGCTTGTGACTGGCCACCAACCTTCTTAAGTTTCAGATGTGATGTGATCAGAGACTAAGGATAAGAGAACCGCTACAGGTCTAAAAACATCCACTTTACTCTGAGTATCTTGCAAGATAGCCATTTGTACCTTACAGCTGTCATAGGCATATTTCTTTATCATTGGTACAAATGCATTTAAGTCACACATGCAAGAAAATGCCCTTCTTGCTCATCAGACAACACAGTCTTCCGAACACTGAATGACAAAGCAAACTTCTTAAAGCTGGGAAGGAAGGACAGGCTGATAGGAAGGCATCTGCCATAGTAAGAAGCACCCATGGAAGCAGATATGCTAGAATTCTATCTGTTCTTTCACGCTAAGAAGACTTTTTAACTGCCACAAAAAGGTGGCACATAATAGTGCTTCATTAGCTCAGCTCAGGTCAGTAGGTTCTCCATTAAATTAAAATATAACTATAATAAATCCTACCTGTGTCCCTACTGATTGCCTGAAAGTTCCTTTCTCCCCTCTCTGCTGAGCCTAAGCTGCTGATACTAAAAGTGTGTTAGCCCCAGAAGTGTGCAAAAAGAGAGGAAAAGAATATAGGAAGAGAAGTGACCAGTTGAGAATGTACTACAATATACAAGTGTGTGTTTTGGGGAGGCTATTCCTCACCTTGTAACTTCCTCCACACAGACGCAATACCACTTTTAACCCTCTTAGCGTGGCATTTCTAGAATTACATGTAACAATTCTCTTTCTCAATTACGTAATTTCTGAATTCATCCCACCATTCAATGGTGAACTCTGCAAGAACTTAACAGATCAATGTCTGTCACTGGAAAAATCCAACCTGTTATCTTTAATGGTTTGGAAAAGTTTCTGTCACCAGCCCTACACCCCCCCTCTGGGCCCTGGCCGCCGTACCTGGTGCACACAAATATTGCATTTGTCACAAAACACCATTTCGTTGCCGTCTTCTCCATCTGGAGACTGACAGACGTCACAGACAACATCTTCATCATATTCAATCCCAAGTCCTTCTTCCGTCTCGATAGCATGATTCATGTTATCACAGCATCGTTGTTCAAACTCCTCTATGACCCTTTCCATCGTGTACTCGTCCAGCTCGGGCATCCCTGGGAAACAGGAGTTGTTACTTATTTAAAGGAAAGAGCGATAACCACCACAACACACAGCTCCGGCTTCCTATTTAACAGCTGAGTAGATACAGCCGACCCCCACACGTACACGTGTCATTCCTAGACAATCGTGCCTATTCCAGCATAAACTACGGAAACGGTTAAAAAAAAAAGTCAAAGAAGTCTTAGAACTGTATTAAACTAACAGAAGCGGAGTATCCAAAACAATCTTTCAAAATCCTGAGAAAAACTTCCATAAACTGATTTTGGCTTCATGGTCTTGTTCTCATTTTTCCTTCTGGGACAGCACCGTCTATGGCTTTTGCTTCTATTTTGCAACCCAGATGTTGACTCTTTGGTGAAAGATTTGAGAGTGTTTTGAACCAAAAGTGATGGGGGTAGAGGGAGGAAATCAGTGACAAAATCTGCTACGACACTTGTAGCAAACCCGCAGTTTCTAACAACAGTTGTTGTTTTTTACAAGTTCCAACCCAATAGGGTGCAACCCCAACTGAGGTCTCCATCAGACCCTGCTACACCAATAAATTAGTTTGCTTTAAAAAGTGAAAAACACAGTTGTAGTAAATGCAATGTCAAATCTGGTACAATAAATAAATGCAACATCTAATCTGGGATTTGGTCTTTTCAGACAGCATCGATCAGAAAATTGTTCAGGACACCACAGCTACAGGCTGATGACATTATAGTATTCCAGAATTCAAATTTGTTAATCAAATTACTATTACAGACCTGAACAAATATCTATCATTGAAGCGGCAAAAAAAATATCAAAAAAGAGCCCAGTACTTCCCCCCCGCCTTCCATCTCTCACTTGCCGTGACAATGAGCTGGCTGTAATACTTCCAAGTTGGTACTACACCAACCTTTACCACAAAATCATGCCACACAAACACCTGTGAAACCAAGAAAGCTGTGCTACTGCAAACAATCGTTTTCCTCTTGTGAAGTCCATTTAGCACAAGAATTGCCATATACTTAAATCACTACAATGAAGCGTGGGCTTAGGATATCCTGCTTTTGGTCTCATCACCAATACCTAACGTTTACTGCGACACACAGAAGATGGCAACCTCATGATGTGTGTTTTAACAAGAAAATCCTCCCTTTGGCTCTCCCTGTGAATAACTGAGCCACAAATTCCACAAAACTAAGAGGAAAAAAACCTCAAAGTACTTCCAGCTTCCCTTACTGACAGGTAAACCCTTGCAGCAGAGATCAATGCATCCCGTGCTACCCAAACTGAGCAGCTGAAAGGTAGCAAGGGGGAACATCCAAAATCCTGCTGATGAAGAGAGTGAACTTTGCCCTGCAGCCCAGAAATACGGCACTAGCAAAGCAGATGATGGCAGGTTTTAGACCAGTTTGCAACTAAATTCTAACCTCACGATTGCCATCACTTTATTAAAAACCCTTAGAGATATGTCACTGACACTGCATTTATAAGGGTTAAAAAAAAAAGGGAATCAAGGGGCTGTGGCTTCAGTTCAAATGTTTACATTCATTCTTTTAAAGACAGAATATACATTTTCAATACCTGAAGCACTCCAACAGGTATGAAAGAGAACACAGCAAATTCATAGCTGCAGGGACACCACAAAGGAAGTGCTACAACTACAGATCAGGAAATACTTCACTTTTCAAATGCCCATGAACAGTATCTATAGAGTGCAGTGTCTGATAGAGCACCCAGGTACATATTTCAAGACCCACAACGTACTGCCCGGTACTGACAGGAGCATCTCCTTCCCTCTGCGTACCGCAAAACTGAGTGGATGAAGATTTAGAGCAAACGAACTGCAAGAAACTACACCAAAACACAACATCAAAGATCAGATCTGTCAAACTCTAGCTGTTCAGTGTTTCATGTGCAGCGTGTACTTTTGAAGGTTATGTTGATGTAGCAGAATGGCTACCACAGGACTTCATGCACAGGCAAAAATCCACACGATGAAGAGCCCCTCTTGTGCGCTTTATCACTAATGCTATTCGCACCCCGGTGTAACACTGTGGTAACCCTCCTCTGGTTTTGGCAACAGACAGACAGAGGGAGGGGATTATCTACATTGGATAGATGGGTATCAATTACAAATCATAAAAAGTATTTTTAATTTTCCTTTGAAGAAAGCTAAGGGGACTTGCTGCTGCTGTTTTCCTGAAGGTAACTCAAAAGGTAACCTAAACTCTTGAATCATGAACTGTTTTGAAATCGTCTAAGCCCTACACTACACCTGAGCAGGCCTGACCTGAGATCTGGAAAAAAGGCTTGGGTAAGAGACCAGCTCAATGCTGGGTCATCTGTTTCTTCCATATGTGGGTTTAAAAAGGAAAAACTTTAAAAGAGTTATAAATGGTCAGTTTGTGGTTTACCAGGTCTTCAGCCATGCCACCTACAGCCAGGTAAAACCCGTATGACTAAACCCAAAGCAGGGAACTGCCACAATGCTAAAATAAAAATCAACAGCGTTCACCAACATGTCCAAACCTCTTCCATCTGGCGCAGCATCTCTTCCCTTATCTAAACAATGTGGTAAAAGTTCTGTGCTGACTTACATCCTCTTCAATTCCATTGAAATCCTCTCCTGAAGCACACGCCTTACCAAAGAAATGTTCCTGTTCTTGCCCTGCTCCCCTGCCCCTTCCCACACACCAAGCCATCCTGTAGAAAAGGGAACAGTTGCTCCCCTCGTGACAGCTCCTCTTCCGGCTTTGGAACTGGAAGCAGGCATGTGGAGCACATGGTCACAGTAAGGTTTGGGAGGTTTCTCCAATGAATCACTGTGAGAATTCCTTACTGTCTCATTCTCTGCGCAATTCAGCTGAAGTAGGTTCTCTAAACCTCCCAAGACTCCTTGTCTACCTTCTTCGCACTGAATACCACTAGCTAAAAAGATGATACGGATATGTGACGCAGAGAAAAATACAAATAAATGAATAAAAGGACTAACTAGAAAAACTACCTGAATGGTCTATCTGATGTTCTCTTCAAGGACCTTGATGGCAAAATGGGAACTTTGTGAGAATTCCCTTGTGAAATGGAAAGCAGCACAGAAAAAACACGTGGCCAGATTCTGACCTGGTTTAAGCAGACACAACTCAACAATTATCAAAGCATGTATCTTAGGGCTTAATCACATTAGGTCTGGTTAGGTCTGGTTTCCTATGGCTACCCCAGCTCATATGATTACTAGCTCTTCATACTTCTATCATCTCTTTCCACTGCTGCCCTCCCTAAAATTATTCTTAAGATTGCCAGCTTTTTAAAAAAAAAAAAAAAAAAGCACCAAAACACAAGCACTCATTGCTCACCCATTTCTTTGAATTCTTCATTGGCAAGTTGCAACCATGCTACATCCACATCATTGAGATCGTAGCGACACACACTGTCTGCTAAGGTTCGAATGTCAACGTAGCCCAGCTCTGGAGGCTCCGAACCTGACGAAACGATATACTTCCTGGGACGCGTAAACGTGACAGCTTTCGTCTCAGACACAACCCTAAAACAAACAGACAAGCAGACGTCAGATACGCTGGGTTGCTGAGAGACTTGTTTCTAGAGAATTCAAAATGCCTCATTCTAAGTGACTATCTATCATCAACAATCATCTAACCATCCAAGCAATCGCCTTGCACCACTGAGATGGGAAAACAGTACAGTGCACTTTCATAACGGATTGGCGGTATTGAAAGAAATTAATTGGACTTGTCTAGAAACCCAATTCATTACCAGAATTCGAAATCAAATGAAAAGCTTAGAGGATAGAGCTGTGCTTACTCTTACCTGAAGTTCACACTTGTTTAAAGCTAGAGTAGGAACACTGTATTTATGTAGTGATGGCTGCCATATACACAGACGTTAAACCGTTTTAAGACTTTTTTTAAATCAATCTGTTTAACTACAATACCAAGATCAAGAAAATTCAAGGAAAAAAGTAGTATTTCCTGCTGCATTTGAAGTTTTCTTTCTTACAGTACGCTGCTTCTGAATTTTTTTTTTTTTGGTATGTGTCTGTGTGTAGCTACGGAATTGCCATCTTTGTGAAATCCAGAAGACCTTTCCACAGAGAGTCAGTAATTTGCACTAGCTTCACTTTCACTTACCCAAGCAGATCCAAGCTCTGGCATCCTAGGTCTGCATTTCCTCTTTCATAATCACTAGTGTCATGCTGGTCCAAGCACAAACATTAATCAGCCGCTGCTGAAACTACCTTCTCTCAGGTTTTGCAAGCTCCAGTTGGCCAACCACCAACCATGAAAGCGTATTTTAGCTGCAAGCCAACTGAAATTTTGTTCAACCACAGGCATAATTCAGGAAATGGTAAAGTACCTACAGCACAACTTGTTCTACGTCAGATTCCTGCAATGTCATAACTTTGCAAAGCCAGGAGCTGGGGGCAAAACCACCCAATTCACAAAGGACAGCAGCAGTCATTCTACCAGCAAGTTGGTGACTTGCCTTCAAACACCAAGATGACTCTGTCAGTCCACCTGTAGTGCAGTTCCCTCTGTAGAGGACATTGCACTTTCTCTTAGTTAACTGTACACACTGAATTTCAGTTTGGATGAAACTCACTTCACAATGTAACGCTGGTACCTCCACGAGCGACAGGCCACGCTGTCAAATGACTGTCTCCTGCAGCACCAGTGTTGATGATTTTTGGGTGCTCTAGCGCTACAAGGGAGGCAATAGCACCACTCCACGTAGACACAACTTTCTGCTGGGAACAGCCTAAGCTCCACAACAAGCCGGACATCCTCCACCCTACTTTGCCCCCATCTGAGGTCCAACGTGTTAACTCATACTTCTATCAGAAGACCCTGATCTGCCACTACTATATCTGCACACATAGATCTCCATAAATCCTCTACCTATTTCAGTCTCCTGCACAGCCCTAAATCTTCCCCTCATCTAGCTTATTTCAGACAACAATCTGAGAAATGGTGGGCAGGAGCCAAATGCTGAATTTGGGGCTTCTGAGGTGCAGAAGGGAACTGTGGAAGAATACAAATCTGAATGACCTTGCCAGCCTAACCGCACTGCCCAAACTGTTCCTGGTCATGCTGCACAGTATTAAAATATTACAGACTACTACATCTCACGAAGAATTTACTTTAAGGCACTGCTCTCCGAGTCTTCTATACCGTAAATTCCTTCCTGAGTACCTCTCCATGTGGAAATCATAACCTCTGGGCAGCACCCTGCACATGCTGTCTAAATACCACTGCAGTGGCACAGAAGAAACAAGCACAGGTAGTTTGGCTTCAAAACAAACCACCTTCATCTCTTTATTTCTGTGACAGAAAGAAGTAAAAAAAAAGTAACACTTAGTACATACCAAAAAACACATTCAACTGAATTATCCATCTGACCGCATGCTTACAATGAATCACCATGTGGACTCACTCCTTTTCTCACCCCTCTGAACCTGCTCTTGCTGCCCTGACCAGTCACTACAAGGCCAAAACCTTTTATTCTCTATTATGTACCTCATTAGCATCAGCTATTTGTATTGTATTTCGCTTCTGTTCTACATCAGCTACTATTGGACTACTGCTGATCCAATTTACAGAACATCTCCCTCCCCTCCCAAAGTTAAGCACAGAACAGTTCCAGCGCTCCAGCACCACCACAGCGGGGCTCTCCAAGTGTTTTGTGAGGGAGCAAACAGGATAATCAACAGGCATCAGAGGGCCACTCTGACCAGCAGGACCATACAAGATAGCTCAGCAACTAAAAAAGAGTGGTGTCTCCTGTGCAGATACCTACAACTGTGGGTGCCTTCTTTCCCTATCTCCTTTAATATCTTAAATTTGGAGCAACATCTCTGTTGGCCATTGGCAGAGAAAAGCTCTCTCCTAAGTGAGTACCTGGATCTCATATAGCCACCAAACCACCTCCCTGAAAGATATGGGGTGGGGATCCCCTGGAAGGTCTCCCTCTGCTGAAGTCCACAGGTCTCCTGACCCTCCTGCAGCCTTGGCAGATGCTTGAAAGAGAAAGCAGTGAGGAGAAGACAATGTGAGCACACATGTACGATGTGTGTGCATTTATGCAGGGACTCGGTGAGGTCAGTGTGGAGCAGGCTATGAGCACTGCAGGGAAACGGTATGCTCCCATGTTCTAAACTGCACAGCAGAAAGGAAAACACCAAGTTCTCCTCACAGCTCCAGGTCCAATCCTTCGGAAGGAAAAGGAAGGGGAAGGTTTACCTGATGTGCGGTTAAGTTCCTC
This sequence comes from Fregata magnificens, assembly GCA_013389945.1. Classification (NCBI taxonomy): domain Eukaryota; kingdom Metazoa; phylum Chordata; class Aves; order Suliformes; family Fregatidae; genus Fregata; species Fregata magnificens. The sequence goes on along the minus strand of WAAD01040334.1, from coordinate 64,507 downwards.
ATTATACAGACCTAGTAAGGCTGTGCAGCAGTCTGCAGGTTGCTGCACAGAATACAAAAAGCACTACTGAACATTCCTGTAGTCCCCCTACTCCAAGGTTAAAGCTGGCAGATGCAGACCTAACAGAAGCATTTACCGTCACCCAGAATTTTTTGCTGTATATCAGAGATTGGGCTGTTCTGGCCCCACCAGCACTGGTGGGTCATTTGGTGATGCCTTATGGGCCAGCCTGGACTTACTCAAAGAGACCTAGTATGATTAAATGGCAATACTCCTCGTTCTTCTCACTTTCTCCAACTCCAATCCCAACTAAGCATAAAATAGATAGAAGGGCTGCAGCACGCTCCTGCCCTTACAACTGTACTGTTTAATTTGAAACAGAAAACAATCTCTAAGTGTAACAAACAAGGTAAAGAAAATAAGGGTTTCTTGGATAACAGCTAGAAAATCTCACATTAATATATCTAATTACATGCACATCTGGACAGTCCTTAAAACAGCTGAAATAGTGTACAACGAACAATTTCCTAAGTCAGTAAATGAAACAACAAAAAAAAAAATGTGAAACAAAAATAAATGCTGTATTTCCTCTAGCCCTTAAATCTGGCTTGTCCAACTGTTCCTTGAAAGGAACCTATGGCTTGGAACTAAGCACAAGAAGCGTCAGACAAGGGCTCTCCCAGCAATGCTGAGTGAGGTCAAGTCTGGGCTTAAAAATAGCTTCTATTTTTAAAGTTCTGTCATCACACTCCATCCTAATGTAATGCCAAAAATGATTCTCTGACATTCGTATTTCCACACACAGGCAGAACAGGCCTGACTTTTGACCTCTCCGACCATTCAAAAAGCTGAGGCAGGTTGCTCTTCGTCTCTGAGAACCAAGACCTTTCTACCTAGACACTGTGGAATAAAGCTCAAGAAGCCAAGGCAACGTAGACATAAGCTGCTAGCATAAATGTATGTGCATTTGTTTACATTCCTCCAAACTATACCTGGCTACTGGTTCTGGGATGGTCCCTGGGCTAACTGGCACCTGAACTCCCTTTTCCCACTCCTGCCTCCAGGGGTCTGCCAGCACATAGTATTCATCAGGGTTCAGCTGGAAGGAGTCATGTAACTTCATGGCAGTGATCAGGTCCGTTCTGAACACCTGCAAAGAGAGTGACCAAGAGAGAAAAACAGACACTGACATTTGATATTTACACTCTATGATTCACAGCTTCAGGGTAACCATGGAGCACGGTGTGTAACAAGGTCACTGTATCAACAGTGAACTAACCCGGCCTGCTGCAGGACAGAAGTTTAGCTTCATCGCAGGGAAAGGGGTGGCTGAAGGTGCAAATACTGATAGAACGACTTCCAGCTAACTCCACTACAAGTCCTGGCACTCCCCCTGCACTGGAGACATGATGCTAAAAGGTGCTACCCACTTTTACCTCCATTTTGGCTGCAATAAAAGCTCCAGGAGCTTTGCATCCTAAACCAGCAGCATAAGGAAGACTCATTTTTGCTCCAAGGTTTCTTGGGTTTTTTTAATTATTGGAGCTCTGACTAATCCAAAGACATTCTAGAAATTCCCTGTGGTAGAAATCAAGGCGTGACTCTACCATGACCAGCCGCAAGAGGAAATTCTAAGGGGATGACTCTTTGTGCAAATATTTAAAATAATAACCCAAAAGATTAAATAAAATAAGACCCAAACTGGAATTCTGGTGGCAGCTCCATGTTCAGCACAGGTGCTTGTTATTCGATCAGCTACAAACACCTCCACATCATAGCTGTAATCTTACTTTGTCTTTGCAAAGGCATCCACCTCTAAAATAAGCAGGATGTTGGGCAACTTTTGTGTTAGCAGCCACAAACAAGCAGCGATGCGGTCTTCAGCAAGCCATAGAATGAAAAGGGATTCACTCTTGCAGCAGGCATGCTGTGGTACTGTTGTGGCAGCTTCAGCCTGGTTTGCCACTGCCTGTCAGCACTGCAGAAAGCAAAGGGTGCTACCACAGGCATCAGAACTACAAGCCTGCACTTGTTTACACGTATTCCAGCTCTCCCCACCCTGCTCTCCCTGTAAGGCAAGGCTGCTGTAGACCACAGCAACTGCACTCAGCACTCCTCACCTCCACAACCACAGATTTTTAACTACTCACTGCCACGTTCAAAGGAAAGGGTTAAAAAGCAACCAGGTGACAGAAAAGCACCACCAGGACAAGAAAAAGGTAGGTAACAACTTAAGAAAAGTTCCCCTACAGAATTCTCTGTTTGTGGTAGACAGAGTCAACATCCACCCAGGCCCATGCTGCAGAGTTACAAAGGAAAAGACAAGTTATCAGGCAGTGCTCCTAGATACTCTTATGGGGCTGCTAATGGGGCAAAGTGACACAACCTCCCAGTCTCCTACCCGGTCCCAAACCAATGGTGACACTGGCTGTTTTATGGTAGCTCCAGCCAACCATTGCATATGGCTGAGGAAGAACCATATCTATACAGACTGCTAATTAGGCAGGCCTCCCCAGGACAGCAGTTGCTATCATACACTGTTCACACACCTGAAATCTCAACAGATTCCCTAACGATTTTTGGGAAGTATTTTAGGGAATCGATGAACCTGATGGTTAATTATACTATATTTCAAAGTGTGATTTGCCTTACCACACTGCACATCTTGAAACCTCTCCTCCCTCCCAATGCACACAAACTATCCCACTTCTGTCTCAGTATGTTTCCATTCCCACTCTGGTTTTGTCATAAAAATAGCATAAAATCGTTATGTTTTTCTTAACACTTGTCTTGACATGTTCAGAAAAACTGCCAACGTTAAAAAATAAAGAATAATATTACCATATGAAGGAAAGGGTGAATGCAGGTAATGAAATATAATGAAATGTTTTAAACAATCAAATTACAAGTCCTGTGAGGCTCCAGTCAAGAAATGAAAAATAAGCCACAAAGTAAACTGGCTGACAAAAGAAACAAGCACAGCTGGCCAGGGGATTCTGCACTTAGAAGTTATTTGAATTAAAGCAATCAAATGTCAAATGAAAAGAAGACTAAAAATATAAAATAGGATGCAAAACTTGCTCAATCTGAGAGCCAAAGTAACTCAGGCTCTCAGATAAATGTCACAAAACTCCCTCAAAAGCAAAGCTAATGCAGCACCTGACAGCCAAGAAACTCCCTCCCAGGCCAGTGGCCCTGTGACACCATTCTTTCTGCTCTAATTTCTGATGCAATCAGACTGCCCGGAGCAAAGCAGAGCTTACAGAACTGCTGGCTCTCAGAAGCACTGAACACTTCAAAGCTAAAGGGTGAAACCCTGGCCAAGCTGAAGTCAATGGGGATTGTGCCACCAACTTCAATGAGACCAGGATTTCACCCGGGGAGTTTAGCAAGTGTCACTTTTCTGCAAGCACACTTACCATCAGAACAGTGTGCTGTGGCGAGCAGAGACAATGCAAATGGAGGGAGAGAGGAAAAGACTGTGGAACAGAGCTAAAGGGAAGTATATGAGAAGTCCATCCAGGCTGAGAAAACAAGAGACAACAGCACAAAACTGCAAAGATTCTGACAACAAATGCAAGGAAAGGGAGAGGAGAAAACAGAAGCACACAAAAAACAACAGCAAGATTTGTAATTACCTCAGATTATTTCTTGATAGCCTTTCATGAGGTAGTTCTCAAAACTGGGTCTAAAGGGCTACTTCTAAGGGATGTACAAAAGACAACTAAGGAAAGTAAGCCTATCACCAGCAAGAATAAATTCACCAGGGGTCTCCACGTTCATCAAAAAATAAGAAGTCTTTAACAGCCAACAATCAAAAAAGAAGACCGGAAAACACCAGTACTAGGTGTAGTTCACACTGAACAATGAATGGGACTCTTCTTGTGAAAACTCTGCTCTGGGACTTAGGTATACTGTCATTGGGGAGATTAATAAAGCAGGTTTTTTCACAACATCAGTCACTCACTACTGCATCAGAAATGCATGTATTGGGCAAGTAAACTAAATGAAGAAATTCCATCTCCCAAAGCTAAGGCTTTCTTTGCAGCCTCTACAAAGTCCGCAGTGTAGTATTCGCCTGAAGATAGGGAGATTCAGCAAGAATACTTCCAAAGAACTGGATTGCATTTATGTGTTACTAACAGTTGATCCATCCTGGAAAGTTCAAAGATTTTTATCTCCCTTGAGAGGATTTCCTCAAAGCACTAGGCAAGACGGAACTGTCAGGAAGCAGATTTCTAGTTTGACAAGCACTTTAACAAAGATCACATAGCAAGACCCAATACCAACTATGAAATAAATGCACCTAAAGTAGATTTTCACTGTTCACAAATCAAGCTACAAATAAACCCTGATGCCTAAAATACTAGAAGAAAGACTCTGCAGCTATGTTGAATGGGTGTCAGACTGTAACAAAATTCAGACAGGAACTGGTGCTGGCAGTGGCTGTGCCAACAGCTGAACTCCCTAATCTCCTGCAAATAAAAAAAAAAGGGGTGGGGGGCAGATGCCAGCTAAAATGTAGCAGAAAGAAAAGAAAATGTAAATCAGAAGAAATGGATCCATTACCAGAACATGTATATGGCTTTGTAGTTGATAGATGTAACAAAATGCAAATCAAATTCCAGAAATACCTCAGAAGGTTTTCTATCTTCATGTCTGGAACACGAAGTCCTCCGATGTCGAGATCTGGAATGCTGGGACCAGGTGGACAGACCTAGGATACAGAAATGATCATTTGCAGACACTGCTGCTGTCTAGCAATAAAAGCCTCTGACCTCTCCGCACACCCAAGAAGGCCAATTGACTTCAGTGGGACTATATGAGTAAGGCAAGCCATAGTCAGGCTTCTATAACAAACCTCCAAAAGACTCTTTCAAAATGAACCTGAAAATAAAAGTTACTCAGTCGTAAACTTCTGTGATCACTCTTCTGGTTTTGTTTTGTTTATAATTTTCTACTGATACATGCATGTATTGGCTGCATGGCACTTATCGGCCTTCCACCCAGCATTTGAAGAAAGCTACCTCGTAACATGCTTCCCCCTGCGCATCAATAAACCACTTTCTGCAGATTAATAACTGACCAGGAGGTCTGCTGATAGTCTGAGATGTACTCTTGGAAGCTAATGTATTGATGTCCTAAATATCTATTATCAGTTACCCAATTTTTACCAGAGCAAGCCCTTTCAAAATGAAGCACACTACCATGCACACACAGTAGAGCCCACAAAACAAGCTGTTGCCTCTTCTCCTAAGCAAATCTCTCAGTGTGGTTGTACAATTTTTGTCTGCCTAATTATTAATTCCAAACATATTATACCTTTTTGCCTTGAAACCTTTTGACAGAGTCTCTGTCAGCTTTCAGAAATATTTTAACAGGAGAAAAGGAAAAAGAGAAAGAATCTACACTCCACTGACAAGGTAGTGCGTTGACACCAGAGTATATTATACCTGTGCAAATCAACTAATTTTGATTCAATAGGATTTACAGGTATGGCAGGTATTTTCCACTGCCAACTACACAGCAGTAATGGAAAAAAAAAGCCAATAAATCCTTACGGGTTGGAGAGATGAAGGACTTGTAATAAGGTCTATATGATAGGGAAGCTAGGACCTACATGTTGAACTCTGAAGGATGAATGCAGATTTTGCAACTCTGCGCATTAACTGTAGACAAATAAAACAGAACCAATGGAAAGGCCTTCCCACACTGCTCATTTCTTCGATGCCTGTGCACATAGATGCTAGCAGTAAAAAGTGCATGGCTATAGTCCATAAGAGCAACATCGCCTCACATCATCCAGCAGAAACCTCTTGGTGATCAGAAAGCACTGTTCAAAACCAGACTGTATAGGATGGGATAAGTTCTCTATTAAAAACAAAAATCATTTTCAAAGTGAAGTGACTGTCCAAGACTGAGATACGAAAGATATGACTGAGTAACAAGTCATCGGAAGAATTTGTTATGTTGTAGTTATGCTTTTGTCTTCTCTTTTCAGTTAGTAATACATTAAGGAATCTGCACCAATAAAACCCACTCTGTAACACAGCAATGAATAACAGACGTTACGCAGAACATGCATAATGGTCAAAATCGAAGCAAGGCTACAAATCTTATCTTCTGAGGTAAGAATACAGAAAAGATTATTTTAAGCAAACATTAGTGTTTTAATATAAAAGCTGGTGATTTGAGAGGTTTTTTAAGTGTCACGGGCACTTTTCCTAAGCCCCTCTATTTTACAATTATAATTTTCTATTTCTATGAAGGGAAAAAAAGAAAAAAAAAAAAAGGGAAAAAAGAGACCAATTGTCATTTACTAATCTGTGTGGTAAGCCAGACTCCCAAGATCATTTAACTACCATTCCATTTAAATGTTCTCTTGAAAACTAAAGAAAAAACACAAGCAGCAGTATAAACTCCTTCTGAGGATCCTATCAGCGTGTACTCAAACTCAACCTAAAAAAGTCGGAGGGGAATAACTGAAATCACTCAAAAAGTGTCAGATATACAGCTAAAATCCTTGACAGAAGAACAGATTTTTCCTGCAATACAACAGTATTAACACTTTAGCATTCAGACAGATGTGATTTCCTTCATCAACAGCCTCACTAGAAGACATAGACCACATACATACCCACACAGATTACTATTCAGTTCTCATATTTTCCATCGGTGAGACATTAATATCAGACCAACTATCTGCCACTGAGGTATCCAGCTAATTAGACCACTGCACCAGCAAGTCAGACACTTTGAAATTTCTAATTCATATGTGGATCTGAGTGTTTTGTACACTCTTAGACCTGAGAGAGGGAGCCTTACATACAAGATAAGGAATTAAGAACAACAAGCTGTATTGGGAAAGTGGTGGTTGATTCTGAAGTTTCTGTGGGAGAAGAGCTGGTGAGTCTGGAGGCTTTAGTACAGTTGTTCCCAAGTAATGCATGCAGCTGGCAAAATGAGAAGCAGTACCAGTATGATATACTTCTGGATGTTTACCCATGTGCTTTAATTCAGCTCTGATGACAACTTATCATAAACTGAAGACAAGTAAATGGGCTGCTTCTTTTTTTTTAATGTGGGTATTAGAAGATGGATTTCCAGGTCTCTCTCATGCCACAGAGAAGCCACAAAGTTGAGGATTAAAATAATCCCTACCATATCTTCCATCTCCATTTCTTTATTGTGTCACCTGCAGATGCTACACATCAAAACAGTGTCTTAAATGTGTATTTCTATTTCAGACACAGTCCATGTACACAAGGGTTAGGCCACTGGATTAATTAACTATTCCATGCAACATGAAAGGTCAACTCTTAGAACCAAAAATTACAGAATCTCCATTTTAAATTACTTTTTTAAAGCGTTATTATACGAAAGCACACTACGTAAAATTTCCATGCGTAAGGGATAACTCAAACGCAGCCAGCCTTCCTCAGGATATATTATAGTGAGTATTTTTTCCATGTCAACTAGCCTCCTACAATGAGTAAGGGAAGAAATAGTTTCTTACATAGTTCTGTAATAGCTGTTTCCTTGCACATAAGACTAGTGAACGCACAGTGAAAACACACAATGTTTTTACTAAGTTACTGAAGCGACTGTTGTATTTTTCTCAGCAGTGTAAACTGACTGTACATAATACCAGGAGGAAAGGGTGCAAGAATTTCTCAGGGGACTGAGATTTTACTACTCACTAAGATGTGTGACTGTAGCTAACAGATGACCTCTGGCAAGGGCTTCACTTCAATAGGGAAAAACATTTACTCACTGAATAAACAAAACCCAACCATAAGGCATGCACTCACAGATTCAAAGAACCACCACCACTTAGACACAAAAGTGCAAGAAACTGAAGGAGCCAGTCAAATGATAACACAATAGCCAGCCCATAACAGTATTAAATTTAACTACTTTTGAAATCTCAAGTAAGACTTTTAACTCTGCTTCCATTAAAGTTAATGACAAAATATCACTGCCTTCAACAGCGGCAAGACCAGGTCACTGAATTACCCAAAGCTGCTTTCATTAATAAGCAATCCACCCACTCTGAGTATACCAATAAAAGTGCAGGAGGAAAATGAAGGATGTTATTTGTCTTTTAAGCATCCTTTCCTTATTTTCATACCTAATCCAGAAGAGGGACCTCACTAAAAGAAAAGGTTCACAAGCAATTACAGCTACTTCAGTGATTAATGATCTGATTTTTACATCTAAATACATGAAGTAAGAACCATCCCTGGATTATACAGAAGGAACAATCTACTGTGGTCAAAACAAACACAGGATTCAGAACAGCTCTTCTGCATTATAGAAGCACATGAACCTATGAGTTATTTTAGAAAGATTCCAGACACTTTTCACAAAATTATCCTCTTGCATTAAGTATCCAAAACGACTATATTCATCAACAGTTTTCTGAAGACTAGCCTTAGTCCCAAACTGGATTAGGATCACCAGGACTAGAAAAACTACTGAAGATCAAGACAGAGTTAAACCCAGTTTTGGTAAAATAACAAAAAAACATAAGGGAAGACTGAATCACTGGGATTTGGAAGATGTGAAACTTTTCTAAGATAACATTATATATACCTCATGGGAGAAATGAGTTCTACAGCAGATGGAAAATTAATGAGATGTTAAGAGAGCCCACACTACCAAAAGCCATGTGACTAACAGTGAATATGAAAAATACACAACTCCAAAGCTCGAAGCTAAATAAACACATCCAAACCATGCATCACTATCATCCTTAGACATCAGAGATAAAAGGTGTCTTATTAAGTGCCTATCCTGTTACATGATTGTGCAAACTAAGGATGAACATAGTAGCCTAGCTAGCATCATCACTCCAGGAGATACAGCAAGACCATTCTGATGCTTTTATAGTTAGGATCCTTTCGGATGGCCTAGGTGTTCATATGTTTTAAAAGGTCTTTATCACCGAGAACAAGGGGAGGAGGATCATACTCTTACTACATGTCTCAGTTTTCCCTTCGCATTTATCCACTTATAGACAAAAAGCAAAAAGAAATTCCAAACCACTAACGAGGTGTAATTCACAGCAAGAGACGCAAAGCTCTAACACGCTACTGGTGCTGGAAAGGCGACTTCTAAGACTCAAGGAGGAAAACTTTCTGTTCCCCCAGGCTATTATACACACCTTACACTATAAATACGGTGTTTTTATAATACCACTACAGGGTGTATATAACACATACACCTCCTGATAATAAAAGACAGCAATCAAGGAGTGTGAATTCTTTTTCCGTATTTGTGAAGAACACACACTTCCCAAAAGGAAAAACATAATCAATTTTAACTGTATCAATTTATTAAATGATCTGTGAAGTATATGTTTTGATTCCAAAAACACCCATCACAACAGAAAATTCCTCGGGACCAATAAAGCAATTCAAGCCCTCAGGGAATTCTACCCCACAACTAATATACTACTCAGCATGAGCAGTAAAGGCCCAGCTATTATGCATCATGCACAAGGCTGTTGTAAAGCCACCTGCAAGGCAGCCAGCTGTGCCCCTGGAGAACTACCTGCTGCTACAGCCTCTGAACACTTCAAAGCCTCAGATCACTGGGCATCTGAAAGCATTTCTCCCACCGTAAATACACTCCCGCTACACCATTACACCAGGCAGCACAACAGAGCAAAACATCCCCGACATGGATGTATGTCTGGCTGTCACTTCTGCTTAACACTGGCATTTCCAGATGCCTACGTGGTTTCTCGACTCACTCTGAGACCAACTAGGTGCTGCTGCCAACACTCTGTCAGAGAGATCTGCAGCCTGAAGAGAAAACATAGATGCTCAGAGCCTCCCCATTTTACTCCCTGGCCCACAACTCTCTACAGTAAGGCTTTATGTCACTTAGACATAACTCCACATGTCTAGACCCAAATTCCAGCACAAATAAAACAGAAGCAGACTACTCTAAGGGCAGTTTTCCATTATGTTAGGTATAGAAAGAGTTCTCTGTGCAGAAGTTTTCAGGCCTTATCTCAGAGAAAGCAGCATGTATGCAAACACAGCCTACGACATTGTTTCACGTAGCCGAATTCCTCTTCTCATGTTTCTATTGCTGGAGGATTTGCCCATCTATCTTCCTTATCTTTATATAATAGTGTATTATTATACAATAATCTCACTCAAGATCAAAACAGAAAAGCAACGGCCTTTTATCTCTTGTCAACACCAATCCTACTCAAAACTTAAGTGTCATTTGACAACTACCCGATTGCAGCTGCTGAACAATGCATGGATCCATATGATCTCTGCAGTGCTTTACAACATCGCACAATTGCTCAGTATCTGATACACATAATAAACAGCCTTTGCAGCTCCCTGCCACAGCAGTTCAACACAAGTTCCCTTCTATGATCCCTCTTCTCAGCAGCACACATCTGTGTTTTACAATCTGAAAGAACGCACACATAACCATGCATAGGCATATGTCACTCTTCTAACAGTGAGGAATTCCTAGACCCCATCTTAGTTTTTATGACAAGACCCAAGTGCCGCTCTAGCTCCCTAGCCCAAGGCTTCCTGCTGTAGCAATGTTTTACCATAACAGCACATGAAGTTTTAGCACAAATTTAACACAGGTTATCAAAGTCAATTTGAGCACCTCCCAAGCTAGCATTCATAGATTGATAACATGATGTTGCCAGGCCTTAAAACTCCATTGGAGTTAGGTGTACTCAATATTAGCAGTCTTGTAAAGAAAAATGTGCCTCTCCAAAAACGACGGTGATGATTATGTGATGTCCCTTCCTCAGATGCGAAATCCTATCACCCCAGATAAGCCTTTCAAATCACTCTTCCAGAGTGCTCAAAAGTGTAACAACTTCACCAAAAGTCACCCTGCCCCAGTGAGCCTAACCTTCAGGTAAGATGCTACTTCTTACCGTTTGTCACTCCAAATGCCACAACCCTTTTTCAAAAGCATAGAAGTGACCGCTAAACTTGCTGCTTTGCCCAAATTCTAACACTGTAACTACATTATATTCTGTTGTTTAATCACCATCCCTCACCTACCAGTCAGTTCAACTGAAAACCGAAAAAAGTTCTTCTCTTCCTTGTCATAAAATGCTGCACAGTATTACACGCACTGCTAAGTAACCGCCACATTTCAGGCCAGCAGCGGCTGCAATTCCGTGGTAAATGATGGACGCATCTAAGGTTATGTACTCGGCAACCTTTGTGAAGGCACTCTGGGATCCATCTCAAACACAACGGGAATCCACTGGGATGAAAAGCCCTTTCTAAATCTAAGATCCCCATCACTCAGTCAGAACAATGTCTGTTGGCAAAATATTTTTAACTTTAAAATAACATTTGTTTAGCAATGATAGAATAAGGGTCCATCTAAATTACAGAACTATATTCCACAATCCGTAAGTATTAAACCTTTCATTTCTCAGAACTGATGTGAAACCTTGTAAATCTTATAAGTATTTTTCATCTGCAAGTGTCTTCAGTTCTTCTCTCAGACACTCTGCATGTAGGCCTATGATGAATTGATAACCTCTCCAAGAATAAATGAAGAGGCATCGTGGGAGCAAGTAAAGTGTGAAGAAAATCATGCTCTGAATTCCTTGCTCACGGAAAACAGCGACCAAACTCTCTTCGACATCAAGGAGGGCCTGGATTTCACCCAAGCTCCCTAAAATACAACTGTCTGAGCTTCAGCTCTTGTCTCAAACACAATCTGTCCACGTGTCCAAGCAATTTGTGCAAAAGGAATGCCCTGAAGCTATAAATGGAAACTAATCTACAACTTTATCTCACCAGGAAACAAAGCACATGGAATACTCAGCACAAACCACCTTCGCAGACTTACAGACCGATGAGGCTAAAAAGTCAGGTCAAACACTGAGCAGGAAAGATAAAACGGCTTCAGTATCTAACACTTAATTAAGAGTAAGACCTGGAATCATGAAGAGAAGGAGTTTTTGCAATGAAGGAGCAAGCTGAAATACAATGTAACAAACATTGCTTAAAAACTACCAAAGCCCTAACCAGCCATGCAGATACCAAGGACGTAATTGAGTTTGAGGTAAACATTACTAATTTACTTAATACCAGTTTTGGGTTAGATGGCATGTACATCACAAGGCTTTTATGATGGGCCTGGGTAATATTAACGTCTATTATAGTTGCTGGAATACATTATCTGGAAAGGGACAGAAACTAACAAGCTGCCAGATGACAAAAAAAGGATTACTTTGAGGTGCCAATAATTTTAAACCCTTCCCTAAGCCTCTCCCAATACCATTCCTCTGTATTCAGACCAAAGTTCAAAATCCAGAACTATGCCTGCAGCCATTTTTCATTCAATTATATTTCATGGATAAAATGTTCAAAAGTGACCTATTATTTCAGAAAACAAAATCTCCAAGAACACA
>WAAD01040334.1:12310-24858 GCA_013389945.1 Fregata magnificens | reverse complement strand
AAATCATCACACTGGTGGTCCCCCTGGTTACCAAATGCAGCATGGTTAGTTGAGCAAGAGCACCCTCTTTCTGAAGCAATTTTTGTCCTAGGAAGCCTTGCTGGTTTTCACAGAAGGCAAGTGTCCTGTGACTGAATGAGATTTGGACTTCTCCAACCAGCTCGGTGTTATAAACACGTCACAGTCTGAAACAGCTGCCTTAGACGTTCATCAAGCTGTTGGGTTTCAGCCCTCCATATTTAGTCTTCGTGTGTCTAGGCTTGCTTGGATTGAACAGCTTTAAGTATTCTCTCTTTCTTCAGCATCTTTGGTACATTTCCAGAGCACTCACTAGCTCTCTATCAGTCACTCTTTCATGAGACTTCCTAGTCCAACTGCTCTTCTTAATCAACCAATGTTAATCTTCCTCGAAATGGGCCCTTTTCTACATCTGTGCCTCAGGACACTCCGATTTTCAGCTCACTTCTTCAGGAGGCACGTGGCTACTGAAGCAAAGTGATCCTTAACTCTGCGTGCAACATGATACCTGCAAATCTCCATTTTAGGAAGCACAAGCAGTTTGTAGATTTAGCTTCTAAAAATGTCTTCTATACTAAATACACCCATGTACGTACCTACCTGATTCTCTAAATAGTCTAAAAGGTGTCCAAGACTAAGATTAAAATCCTCTAAGAAGTATGCAATTATACCTGTTCTACACAGAGCTGCTTCTCTGACACAGAAGGCCCACCAAACATTAGCTTTTCTTCACTTCCCAGTTATGTACTTGTTTTCTCCATGCTAAATGTGGCTAGCGAAAGACCTGTAAATCCAGATTTCTTTTCATGGTATTACACAGGTAAGCTTTAAAGTTCCTTCTACTGCCAGGTGAGCCATTACTTGCTTACCTGGCAAAATGGTTCGGGGGTTTTTTCTGACCACTACTTCTAGCATGTTTGTTAAATTGTACTCCTAATTCAAATGTCATTGAGGTCAATGCAGAGACAGTTGCATCTTTTCTTCTTCCACTCCCAGGAATCATTTCTGTAGGGAAGGCCATACACTGATCTCAATTAACAAAGCTACACAGAAGAAAACCGGTCACATAAGACTTGTGGAACACTTCATAGAAATAATGCAGAAGTGGTCTTATTCTTCGCATCATAAAGCTGACGTTTCTCTGAGTGCATTTTCTCAATTATCGTACACTTTGTAAGGATTAAAGAAAATTCAGAAAGTAAATGGAGTTTACTAATTTATCAGTAAATATTGAGGTTTATACTTTAGGACTACCTCCATAGTAAAGGCAATCTGCAGAATCAGACAAAAAGCAGCAGGAATCATTTTTGTTTAGTTTGATCGGCTTTAGTAACAAACATTCAGAGAAAAATCACGACGGCAATTTTTTTAAAAGCATCCATGCCATGGTTTGAGCTGTGGCAGGAGTTATGCAATCTATATTCTTGCAGTTTAGAAGGAAAACTGCCATGTAAAAACAATCAGCCCAAGATTTTAAACAGGAAAGCTTTTGTCTGGAGTTGTACGATGCCAACGAGTGAAATTCAGGTCTGCAAGTACGGTTCCATTAAAGTCATCACCATTAAGAAATAGCTCTCCTGCATTTCAGAAATGTGTTCTCTCAATACAGGTAAGAGTCCTTTGCATTTATTTTAGCGATGAAAATAAGATCTATGGCTCTTCTAACTCATCAAAGAATATCTATGAAATAACTGAATTCTATTTCACTCTGGTAACCCGTCAACAGAATTCCCCACTAAACTGCCATCACATACATCTGATAACATCAGGATTAAACAGATGCTAAATATTAAGCATCTGCTTTAAAGACTAAGACACCAAACTACTGTGCTCATGACCTGTATTTTTCAGTAGGCTTTATTAATCATGGTAAGGTCTAAACTGAGCCTGTAGGCTATCATTTATTAAAATGCTGTTCTGTTGAAAACAGCACCAAAATGCTAATATTTAAGCCTATTTTTAGGATTCACACCTCACTTTAAATACTTTTTTTTTTGAGGTTGATGAGAATACAGCATAATTGTGGCTATCCTTTCATTAGCAAGTTGTGCAGCACAATCAGAGCAAGTTTGAAGAGCAAAATAGGTGTTGCTGGAAACCAAAAACCCATGCTACAGGTGTTTCTGGAGGGAAGGGGAAATGCTTTATACTAGCTCTACCCCAGTCTCCTGCACTGAATGACCGTTAGCAGTTAAAGCACTTTAAATATGCTCCTGTAGCCTGCCTTTTGTTTTAGTTTAATGTAAAAGGAACTCAGTTTGTGTTCTCCAAGACAGTTTGACAACACAAACCAACACGAGGCAAAGAAGGAGGATGGAAAGATTCATGTCACCAGGACATCCCCTCTCTGAACTAACACATTAACATATACGCAACCTGTCATGATCAGCAGAAATACTTGAGGCAGAAACCATTTAATATGGAAGAAAAGGATAGAGAAACAGCATGTTTTCCATGAGGGTTCTATTCTTAAAAGCCTTCCCTGATTTAATAACCTAGTACCTTTTCAGGAATGTTACAAAGCCTGCTAACTTTGGAGTAGCCATTTAGGAAGGGCAAAAAGGTTACAGCCAAGACGTCTGTTTAGGATTAAAGTACCTTAAGGAAACTTAAATGGGACTGTGGTAGGAAAAGTAAAATTAGAATAAAAAGTTGCACTTCTCAGATGTTTTTTCTTTGAAGGAAAAGCAATTGTCTGTAGCAATATGGACACAGATGTTTTCAGATACAGAAATAAAATACAGATGCTGGAGACTGAGTGAACTTCATATCTGTATGTGGGTCTAGATTGACTCAAAAAGAATGAGAATCAGATTCTGCTCTTCATTTCATGTGTGCACCATCACTAAAGCACCAAGGGGTTCTCCAAGTTGTAAATTCATTCATCATTACGTCTAAGAGTGGGATATGTCCTGGTAAGTCTGACCATTCAACATACGTCCCCACTAAGCTTAAAGGATATAACAAATCAGTGTAATTAAACAAGAATACTGACGTATTGAGCCATTGCCATCTCTCCTCTGTAAATTGAACCCAGACCCATGGCCCAGATTTCTGTGGTCTGAGGTTGAGTTCTGCAAAGCACAGAGGTATGACCTTGGCTCAGCTTTATGGAAAAAATATTGTTGAGCTGTGAGAGAGTATGCAAGCTAAAACAATGCAAGATAAGCAGAAGTAAAAGTAGTAAGAAGTAAAAGAAGTAAAAACAAAGACTAAAGTGAAATTTTTGAGTTGGAAGCAGTAACTCAAGGACTGGAGAGACAAATACTGCCATGAAAAGGTATAAAACCCCAAAGAATAAGAGTCAAAAGTCAGCAAGACCAAGGAACGGTTTGTTCCAAGAAGCAGCAGAGGCCAATGCTTCTCCACCTGACTAGCCAGCAGAGACTCATCAGATGTTTGCATTAGGGGTGGTGCACACATTTCTGGTTGGCCTAACAGAATAATGTTGTTCCTACCAATGTGCTAGCCAATAAATAATTACCGGGTACACACTGGTTGTATATACTCCCACTTGCAAGTCTCTAGGCATAGTAAAGATATCAATACTATCCATTTTGATACCTATTTTGATACCAACAGGCATCGCTACTTATTGATTTCAATATCCATTGGCATCGCTACCCATTGATGCCTATCGATTTCAAAGCTTTGATATTGACAGGCATTGATACCTATATGCATCATTACCTTTTCATATCAATAGGCATCAACACCTATCAATATCAACACTTTTCAATACTCATAGGCATCAATACCTTAATTTTTAATACTGATTTCAATATCTGTTAAAAAGCATTGACACCTACGGCTAAGTATAGTTATCAGTACCTCTTGATGTTGAAACCACATTTCAATACTAGTATGCATCAAAACCTGTTTCAATACCAATTTTGATAACAATAGGCATTCAGAGAGTATGGTACCTATTGAAAGGAATCAATATCTTTTAGTATCAATGTCTGTCAATACCGATCTCAATGTCGGTAGGCATCGATAGCTATCAATTTCAATATTGCTTTTGATATCATTAGGCATTGATACTTACTGACATCAATAGGTATCAAAAGGGAGGCATTGATACCTATCAATTTCTAAACCAATTTTGAAATCAATAGGCATCAATAGACATTGTTAGGCATCAATATCTATTGATTTCAAGAGCTACTGATTTCAATAGTCATCTATACCTATTGATTTTGATACTGATTTTGATATCAATAGGCATCTATACCTATCAATATTGATACCTTTCAACAGCAATAGTCCTTAATATCTATCATGTTTAATACCTGTTGATAGGTAGGTGTTGATAGACTGATTTAGATAAGCATTGATACCTATCAATACCTATCAATATCGATACCTTTCGATAGACATAGATACTTATTGTTATGGTAGTCATCAGTAGACATCAATACCAATTGATAGGCATTGATACCTTTGAATTTTGATACCAATTTATTTTTATACCTATCATTATCAATCAATTTCAATACCTGGGTATATTAAGAGGCATCATTTCATACGGATGTTTACATTCTGGCCAAATTGCCATATGAAGTTTTGGTATGTAGGTTATAGGTGGTATTATGTGGTATGGAGCTTGTTCACTTCTCCTATACCTCCCGGAACAAAATATTGAAGAAAAAACATAGTATCCTATAAGGTATTTTACATTCACAATCAGTTGTGCAAAATTCTGCATTGCAAGGGTCAGTGAGCATGTGCAAAATCACAGGCACAGATGCGGGGGTCATTTGTTAGTAACTGGTCCTTGATATTTAGACAGAGAACAAAAATATAATAGTCTTGTTATTTCATTATTTCCAGGAATTCTGAGTACATACATATTGTTCAAATTCATTTGGTTTTCTTGGAAGTCAGTTCTCTTGAAAACAGGTAAGTTTCCCTTAAGCATCTCTCCAGATAGCTCAGTTTCAGCCTCTAGAGGTGTACTTCTTTTTTTCAGGTTTTGCAGAGTTATTAGCTCTGTTTAGGTTTCTCTCTACAGTACTGGGTCCTCTGACATGCCCACAGTTTTATTTCTGAAGACTGACAACAGAGACAGCCATAACAGCTTTTTTACTTTCAGCTGCAAACATCATTTCTCAGTCCCACACACATACCTCCAAACCCAGCAGGGCGAGACAGACACACGCCCACAGAGCTGCCTAAGAAGCGACAGTGCCACATGGCAAGACAGTTGGATTTACTGGCATTGTTTCTCATTCTCAATATTTTGTCAACTCTGGATTTTGGGTTTAAATTTGCTTGTGTGACTATAGGAAAACTGATAGCTACAAAAGATATTGCTTGCTCGTGTGATGCTAACACGGATCAGTGTTGCAACCAGAGTATCAGCATATGTGGTGTCACTGGCACCTCCTGAAGAGGCAAGTTTTCAAAGTTCACCTCTTGCCTCCTGGAGAAGGCTGGGATCCCCAGAGTAATGCTTCCTGCTGATGGTAAATGTCACCATGGTATCGCATTACCACAACTAGTTTAAAAAAGTCTGACATTTAAAAGATACCAACTTAGAAATCGCCTCCAGCTACACCACTGATGAAGTACTGAGTAGGAAGGAAAAACCACTATCTAGCAATTGAGACAATCTTCCTTCAGCACTTTTGTTTTTTCCAAGGGCATTTTCCATGCAAATAGTGACTCTGCCCAAATCCCGTTACCCTAAAAACATTAACAAGATCGCAACCTTAAGGAGCACGGCTGATGGTCAATACTGAATCAGGTAAGTCAGGATGGATATAATACACTATAGCAACACCTGCCGCACCAAACCTGAGAATGAAAAATAAGACTGTTCACCCTTAAGTAACATATACCAACATAAATGGTATCCCAACATCTGTGCAGTTGCTTCATTAAGAAAAGTCACGAAGTGTGATGGAGGTTTTGAATAAAAACTGGCATCGTTTTCACAAGTTATAACAGATCCCTTTGTGAGTATTTAGCTACAGAAACAGGGTGATGCACTTTGCAAACAAACGAGTTAAAGATTAAATGGCTAAAAGGACTGAGGGCAAGCACCTTAGCTTTTAGGTTATTTCACATCAGGAAGTAACTTAGCCCAAAGTGAGCAGTTTAGCAGGTCTGTGAGGTTGGTGCTCAAATGCCTCATATCTCCGTCACACTTTGTTTAGGAGGGTTTCTTTGGATCAGAGCCTGGCCTAGGGCCAAAACATCTTCAAAAAACTGTTCAAAACTTTCTGAAGGGAAGTTATCCTCCAGGGCTTCACGACCTAAACTACAGGTCTCTCCAAGAAGCACTGCACTGTCTTCTCATTTCTTACAAATATTTCAGCACCACGTTAACATCACTTATGAATGCAGCGAGACACAAAGAAGAGATAGAATCATTTGCAGCATTTGGGTGCCCATTTACACCATGGGACATGCTGCAGACCCGCTGTGACTCTTGTACTGGGTCTATCTGGGATGGAGTTAACTTTCTTCAGAGCAGCACATATGGTGCTGTGTTTCAGATTTGCGACTAAAACAGCGTTGATAACACAGCAGTGTTTTGGCTATGGCTGAACAGTGCTTGCAGAGTGNATTGGGAGGGGGCACAGCCAGGACAGGTGACCAGAATAGTCTAAAGGGATATCCCATACCGTATAATGTCATGCTCAGCAATAAAAACTGGGAGGTTTTGTCTTCCAAGGTAGCCGTTCCTCAGAGGCTAGCTGCGCATTGGTGTGATGATGGGAAGAGGTGAGTGATTGCCCTTGCATCACTTGGGTTTCCCCCCCCTCCCTTCCTATCACTTATGAGACTGTCTTTACCTTGACCCACGATTTTTTTTTGCATTTGGTCTTCCTATTCTCTCCCTCATCCCACTGAGGGGGGGACCAAGTGAGCTGCTGTGTGGGTGCTTAGCTGCTGGCTGAGGTCAACCCACAACAGTCATAAAGCCATACCCCTCTACCATCAAGCTACTAAGAGAAAGGACAGGTGAAGGAAATCTTTATAAGAGCTGTTAAAGCAGCAGCCTTAGCACAGCAGAGGGAAAATTAATATGAGTTAGGGAATCAGATGGCAGAGCAAGAAAACCTCTTTCCCCCTTTTATTGAGACATGAACTTCTGTCCCATCCTGCACCTCCCTTTTTGTAGCCTGTGCCACAGAGGAAGGAGGTAGAAAATCTCCTGCTGCCCAAGGGTAATGGATAAGCGATCTCAGGACAGCAGGGGACTCTTACCAGCCTTTGCTGTGAATCTCCTCGATTCCCTGCAGACTCACGTGTTAGGGGGCTGTGAAGAACGCTGTGGGCTGCCCTCTCTGGCATTCCTGCTGATGCACAAGTCTGCCTACATCTCCAGGCCATACTGGTAACAGTACGGTACTACATGAACTTAACATCCCGTTTGGAGTAATGGCATAATGGCATAACAGCACACAATAGCCGACAATAGCCCTTTCTCTCTTTCCCACCCCAAGAGACTTATAACTGATCCTGTCTGCATGCTGTTTGCTGAAACTAGGAACCAACACAGCTCCCAGCTTCCTAAAATGAGAAGGACGATGCTGCTGCACAGCATTTCCGCAGAGGGACTCACAAGACTACAGAAAGTCGCAGCAGCAGGACTGCATCCTTGCAGCTCCCCTTCAGGGGCTGACTGAGGATGGGTGACACAGCTACTTCTGCTTGTTGAGATGTGCAGAGGAGAGAGGGGCTACTGCAATCAACCAGCACCTCAGCCAATAACTGCTTTGTACTTCAGATAAACAGAAACCTCCAAAAGGTACTTCCTCTTGTGTTTATGGGTCAGGGACAGGCTCCACAAAGTTACTGCCCTGTGAGCAGGCTAATCCATGGCAGTTAGTGTGAGAAAGGGGCTGCATCATAGGTTCTCAGCACAGAAGCCTAGGAGAGCTGTACTTTCATAGCATGCATTAAAAACAGCTCCCCAATGCTGGGGCTGAGCTGGGCACTCATGCAGAGTTGGGACTGCAGAGGTAATTTCTGAGATAGCTGTTCCATGGAGGAATTTTTCCACAGCTGATGGCTCTGGAGGAAGTGTTTTAAAGGTAGAATGGCCTCAGTCAGACCAGTAGTGTGCACAGTTTTGCTGTGGCTCCAAGCCTGATGCTGTAAGCCTACCAGAAAGGTCAGGCACTGACTTCCCCCACCGCAGAGTGACATACAGAAAAAGCAGTACTCTTTGTGGGGCTGGAATCCAGAACATTGGCACAAGGGTTTGTTGACACCAGGACTGGCTGGAAACATGGAAGGAGGTATTTCTTGGCCTGCCCCTGCAGGAGCCTCCTATGTGGAACAGGGATCCTGGAGCAAACGCCAGAATGGGCGCTCTCCTCTGGATTCTCCTATGTGGTGTTTCCTGTCCTAGGGTGTGCTGGAGTCCAGACATGACACCAGCTTGCTGGCATGCTCCCAAGCAAAGATCCTTTCAAGTTCCACATAAAGAGGGTGCATCTGCTCTGGTGTTCCCAAGCATGGATGTTGTTCCTGACCTTCAAGGACTCTACCTTCACTTTTTTATCTGGTTGAATTCCTCATTGCTTGACAGTCTCCTCTATCAGCAGTCATCATGAGATTAATGCCTTCCAGGTAGGCAGCAGGATTATTTGATGGCACTAAAATCCCAACCCTTGCACAACTCAAAAACTATCAGTTCCTTGGGGCCCCAAGTTGCAGGTTTCTGAATTTTATGAGGTAAAACAGGTAACTATAAACTTGGCAGAAGGTGGCGAACAAAGTAGAAAAGACATTCTAGAAAGTGGAAATAAAAACAAATGGGAATTCAGCAAGGGAAGACAGCAAGAGAAAGATGGGCTTTACAGTTACAGGAGAAAAAGGATTTCAAATCTGAATAGGTACAGATGAATGAGGAAGGAGCACCAGAATTGCAAGAAAGAGCAGAGGGCTGGCAGTCAGCAGCAAATAGGAAAGTGTTCATGGCATTTAGCCCCTTATAGAGCACCAGAACTAATTCAGGGTGCTGTGAGAGCCGTTGGCATTTGAGATCCTTATCTTGACTCTTGTGTATTTCATCTTCCCAGATGGCAAAACCCAAACTGGGGGATAGAGCCTAATGAACGCCAACAAATGCTGGAGCACATTTGGACCTGAACTTCCAGTTTTGTTTTCTCCTAGAGGGATCTAGTTGATCCTAGACCACTTTGAGAACTGAATCAATATGCAGTAAACTGGGACAATCAAGGGCTTCAGTTCAAAACCATACTCTTGTTTAAAATCCAGCTGCTAATATAGACACAGTTTTAGTCTTCCCATTACTGCTCTAAACCTTGGCCAGGTATTTTCTCTCTTCCCTTTTTATTTACAAACTGGTAATTATTTTCTTGTACTTATATCTGGAGAACCAGTGTTTTGACATTTACAAACGTTCTTGTCCACCACTAAATGAACTGCACCCATTGCCTCGCTACCAAACATCCTTCCTCCCCCATCACCACAGGTCTCCAAATACCAGTTTAATCTCACAGTCTAAGGATTAAATAGATATAGGATGTGATGTAAAAAATATGGTTTCTATTGAAAAGCATATAAAGACTAAAATTAGGGATTAGACTCCCTTTGTGCTGGTCACTGGATAAATATGGTATCCACTCCATGGAGTTCCCATGCTTTCAGAATAAAAAAATGCCTGGAAAAATTGCAGGGTTTTGGATCACAGCATTTGAATTGTTTGGGAGAGTTGGGTGGAGCGTGTTAGTTTTTCTTGGAGTCAGAGTTGACAGACACATGTTAGGCAGTGTAAGTAAACTTGTAAAATCATTGCCTGTGCTATATGTATTTTAGACACAAATTGAGACTACTCCACCTTTTTTGGGGGAAAAAAAGTGTCTTCAAGTTTCATTACAGAAAATAAAAATCAATCTCTGTAAATCCTAAGGACTGTGAAGTCTAACCTACATCCTCAGTTTTGTGGTGTTAAACTAGGAAGGGTCACATGCAATGTCTGACCTACATAGTCACACTACATATGCATTTACATAAGTGCTCCAAAGCTTTCCAAGGGCACAGGGTTCTAGAAAAAGAGCAAAGAGGAGACATCCCCAAAGAATTCCCTGCCAAGTACAAATCTTCCCAAAACCACACTACTGGCCACAGCGCTTGTGCATGGTTCAGCTGAGAAAGCCTTTAACTGCAAAGCATTACTGATCCTCTCATGGATTTAGGAGCCTCTGGAAAATGAAAACAGCAAGCTGCAATTCAGCAGCTAATAAGAACACACAAAAATTCTTTCTCTGAATAGAGTTGACAAGCTCACATAAATTTCAGTGTCCTTGAGATACTGTAACTGCACCCGAGGTCATTTCCAACTGATGTTGGTCCCACAGGGGATTTCTTTTAACTACTGTTCACTAGGCTGTCGTCATTCCTACTTTTTATGTCAATAAATCATGGTATTCATGTGGTCAACCAGAAGTAGCTGTGGCCTGGTAGCTCAGTCTCATCATCATATTGGGATCCAATATAATTTAGATAACCAGCACAGAACAGGCCAAAACATGCTAAGTGAGTCTTGCCTAATTATTTTGTCCAGGATTTAGGCACGTGTTCACTCAAATCCAGTAAGTTCATTTTTGATAGAATCTACTCTAGCTACAATTACATTCAAACCAGTATTTTCAAAGTTTTGTTTAAAGCCAAGGAGAGATTGACCGTAGTTCTAATACCTTTTTCCAACAGCTCACTTTAAATAATACATCTTCTCCATTGATCTAAGCAAGTCCCAGGAATCTTGAAGGAACATCAAAGAATCGATGAAATTAACCTCTTGGCCCTTCTGAACTCTCCATCTGCTTACCCACTCCTACTTCTAACTTAGGATCTATATATATCTTTGCAAATACATTGCTTCCAGCACTGCTTGGGACTTCAGTATTACTATGGTACTTGCCCATTCATCTGCATCATGTTCCTAATCTGTTTGTCTTTCTTGTTGAATAACTCCTTTAAAGGGAAGTTTAGATTTGCAATTGATACTTTTGACGACTCTGTCTGGCAGAATGCAGTTTATATCTTAAGATACTGTACTCCTATTAAGCTCGCTCTGTAAAAATGTTTAGGTCACCTCATAGGAAAAGATATGATACTGTAAGAGATACTACTGTACATACACACCAAGACAAGCCTGTATCATTTACAAACATCAGAACTGTGGGTTTTCTTCCTGTGATGAGTTTACCACAAGACCACTACTTAAAGATAAGGTCTGGCTTATTTTGCAGCCTCCCAAACTTTTGGTGTGAAGTGCCACATCTTTTGCAATTCTTTCTTTTTCTTCAACAATAGGCTTTGTCAAATAATCTTGAAATAAAAAAAAAGAGAGAGAAGGAAAAAACCTACAAGGCACTTCTAGCTTTTGAAACATTGTATCTATTTTGTCTATTTAATATTAGAGTTACTTCAAATACTGCGAGCCATCTGGAACATTATGGCTCTGTCTTGACTGCCAGAAATGGGTTTCTTTTGTTTATTCACTAGGAGAGACAGTTTCTAGTCTACAGAGAGTCTTTAGTCTTATCACAAAACAAACCAGATAGTCAGCCATGAGCAAATGAGTACAGTGAACCCTGTCCTTAAATACCCCACAGAAACAGCCTGCCTCCCTTGGGATTTCACAGCAGGTAGTGCATCTACCACAGGTAGACAAAGCCTGAAATCACATTATTGCTGGTGTTAGAATTGGGTTTTCCTTTATTTTATTCTTCTGCAAAGGCAAAGCCCAGTACTTGAGAACTTGTCATTTCTAAAGAATTTTTCTGGAGAAAATATAGACTCTATATAGAACGAAAAGGATATCTTAATGCATATGTACTTCAGCATAAAAATGTGTGATGCAACCAAAGCCTTTTGTCTTAGCTCTC
Organism: Fregata magnificens; assembly: GCA_013389945.1. Classification (NCBI taxonomy): domain Eukaryota; kingdom Metazoa; phylum Chordata; class Aves; order Suliformes; family Fregatidae; genus Fregata; species Fregata magnificens. Next base: position 12,964 of record WAAD01040334.1, on the reverse strand, counting down.
AAAAAGGCATCTAAAACTATATGCTAATATAATAAATGATGCAAATATCTTTGTGTATGTGGTATGGGCGTAATATCTTTGTTACTCAAATTTAAAGCAAACAAGAGAGCCCCAAAACCCCACAGCTTGTAACTTATCACTTCTTTCATTATTAGAAAGCAAGCATAGAAGAAAATTCTCTTCAAAAAGGAAAAAAAACCCCAAACACACCACCTCAAAACTATTCACCAAAGAAACAAAAAACCACAACTGAGACAGAACCTTTTTGGTACCCTTAGTCAGACACAAAATGGAGCTGCCTTGTTTTACAAAGTGAGTTGACATCTGTTTGACTAAGACAAGCCTGTCCTGCCCCAATGCGTTCTCATGCTCACAGTGTAACCTGCGGCTAGCAGCATCCTCCAGGCCAGACCTGATAACTACCAGAGCCCAGAGGAAATCTGCCTCAGTACCAGAAAAGAAATCATGCCATTTTAAAGCATATGTATGTTCTTATCATTGTTTGCTTGTAAAACAATAAAGTAACTTACTCTTGCCTAATCAATCTCAACTGTTAAGAATAAATACATTTGCTTTAGACATGGTCTTTATTGTTAAGCTACTTTAGTGTGCCCCCCCCCCCCCCCTCTTTTTTTTCAAATTAACAAACTACGT
>WAAD01040331.1:1154-14821 GCA_013389945.1 Fregata magnificens | reverse complement strand
CCCTCGCTCACCAACAAGCAGCGCTAACGAAGCACTGGGTAGCGCCGCCGCTTGCGGGAGTCCTTTTTATAGCGGCGCTGTCAATTCGCGGAGCTCCCCCCTCCGTGTGTGACTCATTGCGCCCAGAGAAACGGGCCGGGAGGGGCTTCCGCCCCGGGCGATGTGCGCTTCGGTCGCGTGCAGGACGATATATGTTGTGGGGGTGCGGAGCGATGTGTTTGTTATCGCCACAGAGCGCGGCCCTCTGTGTGTCCTGTGGAGCAAAGGGATGTGTGTTTCGTGTGGCGCAAGGAGGTGCCAGTACCGCGGGGTGCTGAGCGATGGAGTGTCTTCGGGGAGCGAAGCGATGTATGTGTCTGTCGTCGCGCACGGCGATGTGTGTGTTGTTGGGCTCAGGGCGATACGTTTCGGGGAGGCATAGAGCAATGTTTGTGTCGGGGCGTAGGGGTAATGAGTTTTGGGGGGCCCAGAGCTATCTGTTTCGGGGGGACGAAGAGCGACGTGTGTTTCTGGAGGCGCAGAGCGATGCCGGTGTGGTACGCAGGACGATGTCTGCGTCGCAGGGCGCGGACCGCTTCGTGTGTCTTTGGGGAGCCGGACGATGTGTGTTGTGCGGGACTCAGAGCGGTGTGTGTGTGTTGTCGTGGGGAGAGGTGCGATGTGTTTGTCATCGCCGCAGAGCCATATGCGCGGTGCGCGTGTCGTGGGAGCAGAAGTTCGTGGGGCGCGGAGCGATGTGTTGACTGACTAAGCCGGAGCAGAGCGATGGGAGCACCTTCGGGGACTGAAGCGATGCATGTGTCCGTCGGTGCAGAGCGATGCATGTGTAGGGGAGGAGCGGGGCGATGTGTGTGTCATTGAGGCGCAGAGCAAAGTGTGTTTCGGGAAGTGCAGAGAGATGTGTGTGTCCGCCGAGAGCAGAGCGATGTGTGTGTCGTTGGGCTCAGCGCCTAGCGTGTGTTAGAGGGAGCGGAGCGATGTGGGTGTCGTTGAGGCAGAGCGCGATGTGTTTCGGGGGGAGGGCGGGCGACACGCAGGGCGATGTGCGTTTCGGGAGGCGCAGAGAGATGGGACTGTCGTACGCAGGGCGATGTGTGCATCGGCCGGCGCAGAGCGATGTGTTTGTCAACTGGAGCAGAGCGATGGGAGTGTCTTCGGCGAGCGGCGTGATGTGTGTGTCCTTCGGTGCAGAGCGATGTGTGTATCGTTGAGGCGCAGAGCAAAGTGTGTTTCAGGAAGAGCAGAGAGATGTGTGCGTCCGTCAGGAGCAGAGCGACGTGTGTGTCGTTGAGGCAGAGAACGATGTGTTTCGGGGGGGTTGGGCGGGCGACACGCAGGGCGATGTGTGTATAGGGGAGGAGCGGGGCGATGTGTGTGTCGTCGGGCGCCGAGCGATCTGTTTGTCGGTCGGTGCAGGGCGATGAGCGTGTGTCTTGGGGGGAGCAGAGCGCTGTGTGTGTCGGGGCGTAAGAATAATGTGGTTTGGGGGGCGCAGAGCGATGTGTTTCGGGGGGGACGCAGAGTGATGGCTATGTCGTACGCCAGACGATGTGTGCGTGGCCGGGCGCCGAGCGATGTGTGTGTAGGGGAGGGGAGGAGCGGGGCGATGTGTGTATCGTTGAAGTGCAGAGCAAAGTGTGTTTCGGGAAGCGCAGAGAGATGGGCGTGTCCGCCAGGGAGCAGAGCCGTGTGTGTGTCGTTGGACTCAGCGCGTAGCGTGTGTTAGAGGGAGCGGNGGGGGGGGGGGGGGGGGGGGGGGGGGGGGGGGGGGGGGGGGGGGGGCGGGCGACACGCAGGGCGATGTGTGTTTCGGGAGGCGCAGAGAGATGGGACTGGCAGACGCAGGGCGATGTGTGCGCCGTGGGGCGCGGAGCGATGGGTGTGTCTTTGGGGCGCAGGACGATGCGTGGTGTGGGGGACACGTAGCGATGTGTGTTGACATGGGAAGAAAGAAGAGCGATGTGTTTTTCGTCGCCGCAGAGCCGTATGTGCGGTGCGTGTGTCGTGGAGGACTGAGGGATGTGTGTTTCTTGGTCGCAGCACGATGTGTGCGTCGTGGGGCGCGGAGCGATGTGTGGTGAGCCGGCTCAGGGCGATGGGAGTGTTGCGGGAGCGGAGCGATGCCTGTGTAGGGGAGGAGCGGAGCGATGTGTGTGTCGTCGGGTGCTGAGCGATGTGTGTGTAGGGGAGGAGCGGGGCGATGGGTGTATCGTTGAGGCGCAGAGCAAAGTGTGTTTCGGGAAGTGCAGAGAGATGTGTATGTCCGTCGGGGAGCAGAGCGATGTGTGCGTCGTGGGGCTCAGCGCGTAGCGTGTGTTAGAGGGAGCGGAGGGATGTGTTTCAGGGGGTTGGGCGGGCGACACGCAGGGCGATGTGTGTTTCGGGAGGCGCAGAGAGATGGCACTGGCGTACGCAGGGCGATGTGTGCGCCGTAGGGCGCGGAGCGATGTGTTTGTCAACCGGAGCAGAGCGATGGGAGTGTCTCCGGCGAGCGGACGATGTGTGTGTCTGTCGGCGCAGAGCGATGTGTATCATCGGGAGAAGAGCGATGTTTGCGCCGTCGGGCGCTGAAGGATGTGTTTGTCGGTCGGTGCAGAGCGATGTGTGTGTAGGGGAGGAGCGGCGCGATCTGTGCACCGTCGGGCGCAGAGCGATGAGGGTTTCGGGAGGTGCTGAGCGGTGGCGGTACCGTATACAGGGCGATGTGTGCGCCGTCGGCGCGGAGCGATGTGTGTGCCGGACGGTGCACGGTGATGTTTGCGTTGGGGAGTGAAAATCTAATGTGTGTTTTGGGGTGCACTGTCTTTTTCGGGAGCACAGTGCGATGTGTGTGTCGGAGACACACTCTGTGTGTGTGTTTGCTTATTATTTTGTGGTAGACTCATTATGGAACGTTAAGGAAGTGAAGGGTGTGTACACTGAACAAAGCAGTGTACTGGAACACAGCAGTGGGCTGTTGAGAGAAGTGGTCTCTAAGGTCACTCTAACAAGTACTCCGGGTCGGGACCCCCGAGCACTCGGAAGGGGACATCAGGTCTTCCTTCTCCTGCTGCTTGACCACGTGAAAGTGAGTGTGTTGTGCACTTCACGTGGATCATCCAGTTTCATTTCGGGTTTCTTCGGTCGAGCTTGCGCAAGCCGTGACAGCACAGCGCCGGCACTATCCACTTATGGATTTCCGTGTTCCCGTTCGCCGAGCACGGCGCTACCCTGCTGCCCGCCCTACCCGAGGCTCACTCGGCGGTAGGACCCACCCCCACCCAGCCTAGGTAAGACGAGATGGTCGCGAAGGTGCCCATTGCGATCAGGAGCTCGGCGGCTGCGCCCAGCGTAAAGCCGCGGCTCGTTCCTCTCTCGCCCCGGCGCCGCGTCCCGCCGCGGTCTGCTCCCGGCCCGGCCTTGTGACTGAGATGTTAATTACACACACACTCCTGTCACGAATCTGTATTGGTCTCATTTGGCTATTCCTTTCCGGAAACATTCCTGTTAGGGGTTCAATTACATTCTGTTTCTTGCACCGCTGCCGGAAGCCCTTGAACGGAGCTGTCATCCTCATGGGCTCCAAATTAACCCTTATCGGGCTTCAGCGGTAAGTGCGGAAACAGAGGAGTTGCGCACACTCCCAGCCGTGTCCCGCAGCAGCTCCTCTCCCCAGCCGCTGCACCCCACCTCGCCCGCCCTGTCCAGGAGGGACGGGCGTGGGGCCGGCAGCAATCCTGCCCTGCTTCGCCTCTCGGTACTGAGGCTCCCTCTTGGCTCGTTGTTGAGGGAAAAACGATTGTACGTGGAAATTTTCAGAGTGTTGAAACTGCTGAAATAAAATCCGTATTTTATCCCGTATGGAAGTATTGAACTTCTCCCCAGACCTCCGTCCCTCCATTTGCTGGTGCGCAGACCTGTAGCGGAGCTCACTCATGCGGGAAATATCCACGAATGGGGAAATCGGAGAGGAGAGCCTGCGGCGGTCAGGCTCAGGGCTAAGTCACAGCCGGGCACTGACTGGCAGCCTGCTTACACAGCACTGCCCCCCGCCCCCTCCTCTCCATTTCCCCACGCTGATTCCTCCACGATTTCCTCCTCCCATCGCCTTTCCACGGCAGCTGCAAGCGCGGCTCCGAGCCCCGCGCACACATACAGCCGTGGGAGGGATCTCCGGCCGGGGGACAGGGAGGCTCCGGCAGAGCGCGGAGCGGAGGGGCGGCGCGGAGTCCTTAGCGTCACTTCGCTCCTTGTGGCATAGGGAAGTCTGCATAGGCAGGGCTCGGGGCAGCCCGGCACTGTGCCTTTCAGCAGTCGAAACGCTCCTCCCAGCCTACACAAGGGACGGATTATCCTGGAGGAGCACCCCCGCTCCCCTTCCGTCAGTAGCACGCACTCGTGCACAAATTTGGCAGGGAAAGCCACCCTTCCCCTTACTAAGAGCTACACAATAGTTATCACTAATTGATTTTCTGTGCTATCCTTAGCTGTCCAGGAACAGCTTCATATGGTCCCTTCAGAGTGGTATAGTTAGCAACAACGGTGAGAATATCTTGGCATGAGGTGAGAATAAAGTTCCTCTTCTCAGTGGTGGGATGAAGTGCCGTCTCTCCTCAAAACTATGGCAACCATTACCGATATAAACAAATATTTTGCCAAACAACTTGATACTTTTGCTTGCATACTCTCTGTGCCCTTAGAAAGTCGCATGACTCCAGGATTTTTTTTTTTCTTGAGATGTTGTCGTTGGCTTTTTGCAGACGTGTCACCTTTCTGCCATTTATCGCTTGCCAAAGTCTTCTCCCTAATAGACACTGGTGTGTATTCCATACTGTCTGGGAGAGAAAGCTAAGTCCCATAGAAAGAGATGATGAGAAACAGCTGGAATCAGCACCAGAAGGCACGGTAGAAAAAAATCCCAGGCAGTATAAATCAGTTTTCCTTTAGGAGCTGCTTATCAAACTTCACCCAGCAGCCACAAGTATAAGGAAACAAAAACGTACAACCCACAAAGGTTAGTTTGATGTCTTTCGAAATGAGAACTAAATTATATGGATAGCTGAAAACGAGTAAGCTGAACTCATTCCTCAGGGTGGATCTACCAACCCCATGTCAAAGGAAATGGGAATGTATCTAAGACAAACTAAAAAATTTGCACATCTGAAAACAGGGGGTTTAGCACCCTTTTGTTCTTGCAAAGCATTGTCTTTCCCCGCAGCAACAGCCCACAGAAATACTTGGCCAGCCTGTTCCTCTCCTAATATTTTGTGTGCTTTCAGATCTTATGGAAGAATTGATTCCCTGAACACAGACTCACATTTGGAAGGGGAGTTCTGGGCGCTGGTTCCAGGCCATGGAAAATCCGACCCTGCGCCAGCAATGCAGAGCAAAAATGCTTTATTTACCACATTAACTGTGTAGAGGCAGATCTCATGGCAGTTTTACTTGTACTTCTGCATCCAATCGGCCTCTGTTGCAGAAGGAAAATAGGCTTCTTGTTGCTAGGACCTTCTTTCTCCCTTTCCCTTTGCTAGACTTGAAGGTGACTTGTTTGAGGATTTCCAAGATCTTGCCCTCCACCCCTTGATTTCCACCTCTTGGCTTCAGGGTTGCATTTAGGCTCAGGCCTTACCTTACATGCTGTGCCTGTGCCTCTCTGACTCTGGCCTACTGGCTGCGCTTTCCTGACTCTACCTTGTCCCATCCTCATTCCCACAGACTTGCCCAGTGATCCAGGGCTGTGGCTGTCCCTGATCATCGCCATCGTCCCTGCCCTGCTCGCTTTGTGCAAGCGTTGTGGGGCTGTGGCCTTGTTGGTGACAGCATAGCCCAGCCTGCTCTGCTGTCCCCCTCATCTTCCCAGCTCACCTGCCCTTGCATGGCAGCCGCCTCCTGCTGCTCCCCCACAAATTTTCTTGAGCTTGTTTGTCCACCTAGGAATGTATTTACTGAAGTTGAATTAGACTTAATACAGAATCTCCTCCTCTTTCAAATAGCCATCATTTACTAATGGTAGCTATGTATGATGGTAGCACAGATATGAGGACTGAAGTAAAAATTCAGCCACTTCCAAGCAGTTCCTGAGACATTAGCCTTCACTGTTGATCCTGCACAGATCACCTTTTCTAGCTCGACCTGCCATCACCTTCTCAAATACCTGATGTTGGGATAATATCAGGGCAGGCTCCCTTTGATTTGCAGAAAGATGACCTAGTGCTGACTTGAAGTGACACAGTTCAGTATTGCATCTGCTTCTATGAATATTGGCTGCAAAGTATCATAGGTGTCAATAATAGTGGCTATTGGCCTGTTCTGTCTTTCCTTCCTCTTTTCTTCTCTTGTTCTCCTTCCCATCCACCTCACCCATCTGAGGGTGCCTCCTGTTCGTTATTCCCCTTGTTCCCAGGAAGTTGCTACAAACCAGCACTCTCCCATCCTCACTCCTCCTCCTAGGGAAGGACCATTTCTTCCTTACAGCATGCAAGCAATGCCTGTCGTTACTGAACGTGTAGCATCCACCTCTTCCCTGACTCATCAAATGCCCTGATTGCTGATTTGTGCCATTGAATTGTGGTTTTGAGCTATAGCAGCTCAGCCAGGGAATGTGCTGAATGTCACTATGGGCGGCCTAGACAGGCAGGGGAAGCTTGTGGTGGGTATTTGTAAGCACCAGAGAAGACAGACTATTTCTTTGTCCAACTGAACAGAGAACAGTTATCACCCTTACTATCTTGCTTCAGTTGTCTGTGTGCAGTCAGGAAATAAAGAGATGGACAAAGGAGAGATCTAGTGGCAGAGGTGACATAGTGGTGCAAATGCGTGGTATCCCAAGGAGAGAAAGACATCCCAGGGAACCTGTGAATCAAAGGTGAGCTGCCTTGACCCCCTGCCTCCAGTGTCTGTATGCCCAAGTGATAGTTGGCAGCATCCTGTAGATGCTGGTGGTGGCCCCACACTTTCCTGTGCAGTGGTCCTACTGAGAGGTGGGGCAGCCAGGGTACTCATGAGCCAGGTTAAGAGAAGGAATCATCAAAAATTAGGGGTGTGTTGGTACATCCTGCTGATTTTCCTGATCTTATTCTGCGAATGAGATTCACTTATTCTGTGAATGCTGGGCTGCATGCAGAGCAACCTTGTCAGGGAAGCTTCCAGAATAATCTGCAAGGCCTGTAACACTTTTTTTTTTGAGGAGGGGGAAGGAGGAAACAACAGTTATGGACTGTAGCAAAAAACCAAAGTGGCTCCTGGGAGCAAAAAACCCACTATGACTTCCTGGGTATCACCTGGAAGGAGCAGAGCACAAGTTTCTTCTGAAATGCTTAGGTCTTCCCAACATCAAAATGTCTGGGCAGGAGCCATGGATGCCAGCTTTCCAGTGTTTCAGCTTTCTTCTCAGTGCTCACCTGCAGTGCTCTGCTTCTCATTTATCACAGCCTACAAGGAGGAAGGGTAGCTTAGATGTCTTCCACATCCTGAAGTACTGCAGCTGATTGCACTCCTCCCATCTTTGTAGTATTGCTTTCCATCATCAATCACAGGTCTTCTGAGCCAAGGCATCAGGCAGCTAGGAAGTGGCTCAGACACTCAATCTCTGCCTGCGCTGCCTGCAGCTTGTCGGAGGATGTACAGGACACTTCAGTTCTGCAACAAGGTATACTGTTACATGTTTGTCACTTTTTATTTCACCCTGACAAAAAACAGACCCACATGCTGCAGGGGCCAGGCAGAAGTCAAAACTAAAATTTTGTTCTCACCTTCTTGAAATGCAAATGAAAACTTGGCCATGTGGTGCAGCAGCTTTATGGAGGCTGTTTGTGCAGTGGACAGCCTAGGAAAGAGAGTGCCACCTCCTTCCCCAGAGTAACCCGCAGTGGGAAGGAGCTGCTGTTCCCCAGAGCACAGAGCAGGCAACAGCAGTCCAGACATGCTGCACTGGGAGATCCCAGATGGCATGCACAAAGTGTGCAGCAGCAAAGGAAATGTCATGTTTCTGTGGCACTGAAATGCATTATTTCACATGTCCATGTTCCTCCCAAAAGATCTCAAACCTTTGCCTGAACAATTAGAAATATTCAAACTAGTGATACCCAGAGTTTCTGTTCTACACATCCTTCTGGTCTCCAGCTTCTGCACACATTTTCCAGGCATGTCATATTTTGTGTACCCTGTGACCCTCCTAGCTTATTAAAGGAATGGGTTAAGCAGAAAGGAAGAGTGGTGACTGGCTACTTTCTCTCTACCTGAATTCACATTCCCTACTGGCAAAATCAGGTTCTTTATTAAAGCATTAGTATACATGTATAAATTCATCCAGTACAGTAACATTTTCATACATAGTGTATTTGTATCACATAGAAATATTAAATACTGAACAAGAAACTTTATAATTTGACTGATTGATTGCTTGATTGATCTGAACCAATTCTTGCAATTATCCCTTAACTAAGCTTGGAAGTTATCAAAAACTATGCAGTCTGGAATGGTCAAGGAGCTATTTCTCTCTTGCTTTGAATCAAAATAAAACTTTAAAAAAATATGAATATTTTTGCAAGGAGATAATTTTAAGAAAAATGAATAAAGTTGTATGTATGGATCCCCTTGTAATAACTAAATTTTCTGCCTAATGCAGAAACCATACCTCTGGTCATGGATTTCTTATTTTAAGAGATTATTGAGCTATCTGGAGATTTTAAATCTATATGAATACCAAAATCTTTTATCATGGGGAAGAGCCCTTTACTGGAGACTGAACACTATGCAGTCATAACCCCTTTGAGACACAAAGTTTTCTTACCCGTGTAACAATGTGTTATGATTTAAAACGCCATGATAAGTCAGTTTTTAAATAAAATCCATCATCCACAGACAAAAGAGATCTCCCAAATCATCCAAAGTCTGCAATTACATCAAGGGCAGATTTGAATTGCCTTGAGTAACTCTGTGACTTCATTTATGTTTCTTAGGTACCTGGAGCACCCATAAGTCAGAATGAATTTAACTGCATCACTTATAGATACCTATAGCTATAGATACTATATCACATATAGTATATTTAAAGTATGAATGCTCAGCACCACAGGCATCAGAAAGAGCTACTTGCTTGAGAAGATAATGAAGATGCTGTGCAGCCCAAGGTGAAAAACATGTTAATGGGGCTTTGCAGCTATAGGCTTAATGCATGACCTTGATCAACGTTTGAAATATGCCTACATATGCTGCAGTCCTGCCTCCTCAGCTGCATCTGTGAGACAGATGCCACCATATATCCTCCTAAGCAAACAATAAAACTCCAGCACAGTTGTAGTTCACTTGCTGGGATGAATCACAAGACTGGAGTGCTACAATCAATGACTATAAACAGTTCAGAAGGGACAGGCAAGGAAGGAGAGGTGAGGGGGGGTTGCCCTCTGTGTAAAAAAATGGATTGATTGCACAGAGCTGTCTTTGAAAAACAGTGATGAGCAGTTGAGAGCTTATGGATGAAAATTAGAGGCCAAGCCAACAAAGGAAACCTCATGGTTGGTATTTACTACAGGCTGCCCGATCAAGGGGAGGACATTGATGAAGCTTTCTTGCTTCAACTACATGAAGCATCACAGTTGCAGGCTCTGATCCTGCTGGGGGACTTCGATCAACCTGACATCTGCTGGAAAAGCAGCACAGCAAGCTGTAAGTGTTCCAGGAGACTCCTGGAGCGTGTTGAGGATAATTTTTTAATCCAGGTGAAAGACAGCCTAACCAGAGGAGAAGCATTACTGGACCTTGCTCACCAACAGAAATAAACTAATTGGAGAGGTCAAGATTGGTGGCAGCCTGGGCTGCATCCTGGGCCCAGGCCCATTACAAACTTGAGGGATATGAGCCAGGCAAAAAGCAGAATCAAGACCTTGAATTTTAGTAGAGTGGACTTCCAGATGTTTAAGAAACTAGTGGAGGGGACCCCGTGGGAAACTGCCCTCAGGGATAAAGGAGCAGAATAGAGCTGGCAGCTATTTAAGGACACAATTCTCACGCGTAAGATATCAGGCAAGGAAAGCAGGACATCAGCATGGCTGAGTAAGGACATTCTGGTCGAACTGAAGTGAAAGAAGGAAATGCATAGGCAGTGGAAGCAGGGACCTGCATCCTAGGAAGAATATAGGGATGCTGTCCAGGTCTGTAGGGATGGGACCAGGAAAGCTAAGGCACATCTGGAGCTGAATGTGGCAAGGGATGTAAAGAATAATAGGAAGGGTTTCTGCAGGTACGTTGATCAGAAAAGGAAGACTAAAGAAAATGCACCCTCCAATAAATAAGACAGGAGAACTAGTGACAGCTAACATGGAGAAGGCTGAGGTACTCAACAACTTTTTTGCCTCAGTTTCAATGGCAATCTCTCTTCCCACATCTCTCAAGTCCTTGAACCTCAAGGCAAGGACTGGGGAAACAAAGTCCCTCCCATCATAGGCGATCAGTTTTGAGACCATCTGAGGAACCTGAACATACACAAGTCCATGGGACTCAGCAAGGTGCATCCCAGGATCCTGAGGGAACTGGCAGACATAGTTGCTAAGTCACTCCCTGTCATACTCCATCATATTTGAAAAGTCATGGCAGTCAGGTGAAATCCCCAGTGACTGGAGAAGAAGGAATATCACACCCATTTTTTTTAAAAGGATAAGAAGGAAGGCCCTGGGAACTACTGACCAGTCAGGTGACTCTCCCCCTCTGCTCTGTTCTCATGAGATCCCACCTGGAGTACTGCAGCCAGATCTGGGGTCCTCAAATGAAGGAAGACATGGACCTGTTAGAGATGGTCCAGAGGAGGGCTGCAAGAATGATCAGAGGGCTGGAACACCTCTCCTGTGAAGAAAGACAGAGAAAGTTGGGATTATTCAGCCTGGAGAAGAGAAGGGTGTAGGGACACCCTATTGTGGCCTTTCAATATATAAAGGGGGGTTATAAGAAAGATGGAGATTTTTCACCAGGACCTGTAGTGACAGGACAAGAGGCAACTGTATAAACTGAAAGAGGATAGATTTAGACTGAACATACGGAAGAAATTTTTTACAATGAGGGTGGTGGGACACTGGAACAAGTTGCCCAGAGAAGTTGTGGGTGCTCCATCATCGGAAGTGTTCAAGGTCAGGCTGGATGGGGCTTTGAGCAACCTGATCTAGTGAAAGATGTCCCTGGCCACGGCAGGGAGGGTGGACTAGATCATCTTTGCATGTCCCTTCCAACCTAAACCATTCTGTGATTCCATGATTCCATAGTCACTCGGGCTCAAAAGAAGGACCTTCATAAAAGCATTTATCCAACACCAGAGTAGGAGAAAAATGAGTCCTCATATTTCTGCCTGAAGTGCTGAAAAATTTCTGTCACATTCAAATGCCTCAGTGCACTGTGAGCACTACCTTCTACCTTTCCAAACATCTTTTTTATTTTAATGAATGTTCTGTTTGCTTGGCTATTATTTTCAGGGAAAAATAGGAGAAGGAATTAATTCTGTCTTTTACTGAATACATCATTTTACAAAGCTTCATATCAGGAAAAAAAGGTTAAGATAATATTTGAAATAAGTAATGATTTTCTAAAAATAAGCTAGCCCATTAAATTAAAGGAAGTAAAGGGCACTTACAAAATTATTTCTTCCTTCCTCTCCTCCACCTGGTAACATTTGCAAGATCTCTTTGCATTTCCTCCTTTGCTGAGCCTAAAACTAACTGTCTGTGATTGTAAAAAAAAAAAAAAAAAAAGTCCAGATATGTGGTCAAAATATTTGAGCACCAGAAAAAGGAGCTTTTAGGAGAGCATATAGACTGCGCCAGGACTGTGCTGCTACATCAGGTGTTTGGAAGAAGGATAGAGGCCTAGCCTAAGCCTAGGAAAATGCATTTACAGAGGATCAAAATAATTTAGAGGTAAAACTACCAGTGGACTGACTCTAATAGGAGTGAATAGAAGGGAGTAAGATACAGAATTTGAAGAAAATGTGTATGCTACAGAAGTAACCCCCCAAAATTTCTCCTCAATGATATGTGTCCTTCCCAACAAATTAACTTCTTTGACAATGTAGTTCACAACCCACAATCCACAGTGGGGTCAGCAGGTGAACCCACCATGAAATATAGAATCAGTACAGAAGTTGGCTCCAAATCCACATGATCTTCTGTTTTTATACTCTCACATGTGATGTTGTTCTGCTGTTTGTCTTCTCTAGACAAAAGCCCCTCTGAAAAGCTACCACATCTCTTGGCAGTTTCTCACACTTTAGATGCACCTCAGTCATGGTAAACCAGCACCACTGACAAGCTCTTAAAACTGCCCCCTCCCATCACCAAAATTCCACAAGATAATGTGTGATATTACATTATTGAAAGAAAAAGTCAAAGAAGTCAAATGACTACATTTTCACTCATATGAAATAATCACGAGGGTCTCCTAGTCTTTCCCACATTGTACTACATATTTTTGAACATGACAGTCCTCTATCCAACTCATCTCAAGAAAAAAATCATTTTCTGTATATTCAGTTTATGCCACATCACAAAACTCATGGGTTGGAAAAAGCCATGCCCTAATTTATCTCAGCATTTCTGAGGGCATAATTGTTTGATTAAGCCAGTGGATTTATATCATTTCATTAAAGAAATGCCTGCAGCCTTACCTCTGTTTTTCATAAAGAAAACATGCACACCATATTTAGATTTTTTTGTTTTTTTGCACAACTGCTGATTCTGGCTCACAAAATGCCTGAAGTACAGTGTAAAAGTAAGCACAAAAATAAACTCTATTGTAAAATAAGAACATACAAATGAATGTGTTTACCTATTGTACTTAATCAAAAGAAGTACTTTGGACAGAAAAATGGGAATATAGTTCATCAAAATATTAATACAAGGATGCAGAAAACTGCGGGAAACAGTGAAAGAACTTCCATATGTTCTTAGGAGATGTTGAAGGTACCTGCTGATTCAAGAGAGCAGTTTTTCACATTAACGTTTCTGGTGAAAACCGTCTTTCTTTTACTTTTTATTAGCTTAAAGTAGAGCTAAATAGGGCACTATGTCCAAAGGTTTCATTATTTTTAAGAGATGAAGCCGTGTTACGGGAAACAACTCATAACCTAGATACAGAGCTGAGTGGTTACTTTGTGTTACTTGCTTCTTTTCAAAGCTAATTTACCCTAACAAAATGTCTCGAGATTACCTCCATTTTGCACAACGTTGATGAAAAACCGTCTCAGGAACATGAATCCGCTGCCACTGTGACAGTGCTGTCAGAAGGAAAGTTTTAATTCAAAAGGAAAAATAAAAATCTCACCATGCAGCTCTGTGTGCAAACCCCAAACTCAGGGATTATTGGCTTGCCTGAAATTCATTTTAATTCTCAGCTAAAAGAAACGCCGAAAGACACAAAAATCTTCTGTCCCCAGCAACAATGCTAAGAAACGGGGTGTCGCGGTCACGTTTTTTTTAGGAAAAACACACTTTTTTGAGGAGGAAGAAACACAAGCGGGGCGGCAGAGCGCCGGGAAGGGGGGCGGGGCGGGCTCGGCAACGCACCAATCAGCGCCCGCCGCGCTGCTATAAATGGGGGCGCCGCCACCGCCGCTGTAGCTGCTGCGCTCCCGCTCAGCGTCGTCATGTCGGAGACCGCTCCTGCCCCAGCTGCCGAGGCAGCACCCGCCGCCGCCGCCCCGGCCC
>WAAD01040330.1:46275-72696 GCA_013389945.1 Fregata magnificens | reverse complement strand
CGGAACAGTTGTGCTAACAGCTGGATTAAATCCTTAACACGTGCTGACATATTTCAGAATGTCTTGCAGTAAAAGCTGACAAGGTCCAGGGGTGAGTGCTAATAATATTAATAAAAAATCTCCTTCTCATGAAATGACTGTAGGAGAAAGAAGGGCAGTTTCATTACAAATATGAAAATACCATAGTTTCTGTTGCATGTAGGATGGAAGTGAGTAATCTGATCTTGGGCTACTAGAGATAACCCAAGAATAGAATGCTTGTGAATATTGGAATATCGATAGAGTAATACTCGCGTTTTTCTTCCAGTAACTCTGTAAAAGTATATAAGGGCATGCAAATCCCCTCAAGTATTCCAGGCAATTGTTAGGCCTATCTTGATTGTCAGCCACAGTGAGAAAGATGCGGGTGCACAACAATGCTGAGATTGGTTTGGGCCACAATCTCACATGCTGCTGACTGTAGTCAGAAAGTCCCATCTGGAGTAACATGGTAAAACTACAGATTCTGAGCCTGCAAATGAGTTTTGTCATCCAACCAGCTTCTGAAATAAAAGTACCTGTAAGCTGGAATCCACTTGGTGAAATGAATCGTGGTGATGTTATAACAAGTTGTTTTGAGTTCAAATATGGTGACCATTCCAGGAAAACTCATCTGAAAGCCTTAGGCCAGCGGAGGCTTGTGGTGGTGCTCTGTACATTTTAATACGCTACAGGCTAAGAATTCTGTCTGCTCCTTTTCTGCCAGGAAGGCTATTGCTAACTCCACGCCTATCCTTCCAAGCTGTGATGACAGAGAGCCAAAAGAAAAGCATGAGAGTCCTCAGCTTGCTACTGTTCTGGTCCACATAGATGCAGATCAGCAAATCTGGTCCTTGGCGTGGGAATCCTTGCCACGCCATTGATCATCTCTGAGAATATGCTTGTGTGCTTTGAGGTCTTTGTTTAGCTGCAGTAGCAGAGTGTTTGCTGAGAAATCTGCCTAAGAAATTGGCTGAATGCTTGCACTGTTGGCTTGTGCTGGACTCACTATTGCCAGGCAAGGCTCATCCAGGTACCCCACCTTGGATGCATCTGTGGTGTGTTATGGTAAATGGTGTGGTTACACTAAAGCTCCTATATCCTTTTGCTGGGAAAGCATCAGTGTTATATGAAAAAGGTGGCAACAAAGAAATTGGACGAATTACATGTATGTAGAAGTATCAGATACTCATGCACTTGCAACAGTGCCACAGCGTGCAGTTGGTTCGTAGGAGATCAGGCGAGTTGTACAGGAATTTTGCAAAAAACAATGAGTATCACTAGGAACTGAGGTTCAATTTTTTTCTTTTGTCTTAGTGTTACAGATTTCAAAAAATATTTTTTGAAATGTTGCAATCCCTCTAGTAGTTGAAGTCCATTTAGAAGTCCATTGTTTTCTCTGCAGACTGAGCTGTAGTAACCTTTCCCATAGAATTTTTTGAACTCCTCCTTTGTTGTCTCCCTTAACATTTGATGATTTGCAGTTCAGCATTATTATTAAGCCATTGTTTGAGTCCTTCAATGGGATGGTTTCCAGAACAAGCTTTAAGGATCTCAATCAAACTGCAATGGCCTGGTTGGATCAGCACTGTTCTCTTCCTGTTCTGAGGCCAAGTAAGTGAAGTTCCATCTAGCAGTGAGACCATACCATTTCTTTGAAAGTCAGAGAATGACAAAGAAAGCGCATGATGCTGAATATGACTTCCAGTTCCTTTTTACTATCTCAGTGGAAAAATAAGAACCTCTTTTGACTGTGAAGACACTTGGTTGCATGCTTAACACTGAACAGAAAAAAAACCCAAATTGCTGAATATATATACGAGAATTTAAACAGTCTCAAGCTGCATTTAAATTTCAAATACTCCACTGTAGTTGGAGTGAGTTTGGTAGTGTGATTTATCTCATTATGAAGGAAGACTTCTGAGATTTGTGTTCAGCTTTGGAATGACCTTCTGTTTGGGTATGATTGCTTGATCCTTTCCCCCTTGCAATTCAGCAAGTATTTACATTTACAGTTATAATTGCCAAGTGGCAATTCTCTTTTGTAGAAGAAATAGGTGGTCTTTTTAAAAGTCCTGGATCTCCATTCCTTATTCCCTGGGCACAGTTCTTGCACACTTCTGTTTATTGCTGTGGCTGTGTGTGGAAGTGTGCATGTTTTGCAGAAGTATTTCCATAATTCTGTCATGCGTAACAGCCTTGCAGTACCTGCACACTATGCTGCATGGATCTGTTTGCAGTCAGACTAATGGCTTTTTTTGATACTTTTCTGACTTTTTTTATAGTGGTGCTGAACACCCTCCGGCATCTAAGTACAACCACCTCAATTCTGTCAGATCCATCACGCCTGCCAGAGCAAGCTGCTGAGGCAGTTAACAAGATGAACAAAACAGCTGGTGAAACCTAACAACCAAAGACAATGAGTTGCTTATACAAGGGGTAGAGAACCTGCCAGTCTAGCAGCCTGGCGAGTCTCCTTTCAGTTGGTGCACTTTAGAAAGAATTCTCTCCATCACCTGAGACATTGTTCAGGGCATCTAGCTCTGCCTTCAGAATATGTGGAAGTATGATGCAACGTTGTCATAACATTTTGATCTCTCTTCAGTGCTGTGCTGTACTCCGTTAAGTGAGAAAACACCAAGCTCAGGTAAATTTAGCAGGTTTGAGTCCTGCAGGCAGCAATATATCTCCATCAATGCAGCATGCATCTATATGCAACAAACATATTTCTATGAAACATCTTCAAGTACCAAGTTCTCTGAATTGTAAATCTTGTACACCAAGGAATGTTCTCTTAAAGGGGAAATATACTTTCGATTTCATGAAACAAAATGTGCTTTTTATTTTGTTTTCTGGTATTCAGTTCCATTTGTTTTACTTGAATAGTGAAAATTGTTAAACAGGATCATATTAAAAACCAAAGGAGAAGAAAAATCTGTCAATTATGTCAACTTGTGGCAAAAATACTAGAATTAAAATCTCAGGCTATGTTTTGTGTATTTTTATTGCATATGATCAGTTTCAAGACATGCTTTATTTTCTAGCAAATAAAGTAGCTGATTTTTATTATTTTTCCTGATATAGCCATTGCAAGTGAGTAGCAGGCTATGCAGTACGTGCAAGAAGGCAGTTTTAGACTGCATAGATTCTGCAATTAGGAGAGATACATGAATTTCATACCCATTTAATCTGTGAACTGTTTTCTTGCACTCTGCAGAGTTCAGCTGCCTTCCTCATAAAATACGCGCATATAAAACACATCCATAGATAAATGTAGTAGTGCTTCAGAGACAAGAATTGAGTTTGTAATGTTAAGAAATTGGCTTTTTTGTTATCTCAGAAACTATAACAAATCACATGGACTTGTAGTCAGTTCTTTGCTTCTTTGTCTTTTTTTGCTTGTTCTTTTTGCCTTCTATCTGAAAAACCTGAAGGATTTAGCTAAATTTGGTCTGTGTGGGAAGGTTATGTTCGACATGAATTATAAAATATATAAAAATATGTTTAAAACCCAAAATACTGCATAACATTTTTCTGTGAAAGTCTCAGCAAGTACTGTGCTCTGCTGCAGATAAACTTAGTCTCGTTACAGCAGTGATAGTCTGTCCATCCTGAGACAGCACTGGGATATTCATTCTGGCTGATTCAGTCTGGAATGATCCTATGACCATTGTAATTCCACTGATGACTTGATTCTGATTCTTAAGAGCTATGCAAACTGTGAGTAACGTTTCCCTTGTACCTCCCCTGAGTAGTTTTCTTCCAGTTTCAAAAGCAGACTGCCAGGAGGTGATTAGCAGGCTGTCACAGTGCTAAAATGAGGAGCAGCTAAAATATTTGGGCATTGCACGTGCTTAAATGGGGTCAGTAGGTTCTCTTTTAGGGCGGATGTAGTTTTTCTCTGTGTTGTCCCCAGTCTTCTCCACTTGGTGTGGGCCAAAGTTTTTAAAAAGAAACAATAGGCTTGGGGAGTGGGACTAAGCACAGGGAGTATTTTTCTTTCTTCTTTGTCCTGAGATTTTTGCAGCTAATGGCTTTCATTGCAGAGTTCGCTTATGTGTGAGCAGGACTGTAGCAAGAAGAAAGCATGAAAGGTTAACCCCAGGGCCCTCTCCCTGGGCAGAGGTACTGTGAGTTGAGGAATTGGGAGCTGAAGAGGACTGCTGGGGGTGAAAGGAGCCGAAGGGAAAAACAAAATGCCTTCCTGTAGCTGTGCAGCCAAATGAGGAGATGCTCTCTCTCTCTCTCTCTCTCTCTCTCTCTTTTTTTTTTTTTTTTTTTTTTTTTTTTTTTACATATTATTTTTTATTTTTTTTTTTTTTTAACACAGTAGATCTGACATATCATTTGAACTTTGTGGCACACATGAAAACCTGTGTCCCTGTGACAGAACCAACAAAAATCTGGGCCTCAGCTAAGGAATGGTTTGTTGAAATAGTGTAAAAAGGTTGTCATAGTAATTAAATAGTGAGTAGATTTTCTGGGGGGATCCATATCTAGGTCTTTCGTACATGATGTTGTAATCAATTAAGCAATATTCTTTGGGATGCATCTGGATAAGAAGTGTTGAATAAGTGTAAATTCTTTTTTTAAATCCTCCCATTTTTATCATTGATTGTGAACTTGATTCCAGTAAAGTCATTTAACACTGTGATTAGCTGGGGAGCATCCCTCAAGTTCTTTCTTTACTGTGCTATCTCATTGAGATGCATAGATACTTATATGCATATTTGCAAGTTAAAAATATGTATCCGGTTTTCTAGAAAGAAATCAGTAAGCAAATTGTCCAAGAACAGACCCACTTGTGGTTTTGCTGTGTTTTTTCAGATGAACAGATTCTGTAATGCCTCCCCTGCAGTGTGGTCTGCTGCTTTGTCAGGCAGTGATTGTGCTTGATTTTTACCGTTATTATTATCAATGACATTAGGGTTTTGTCTCAACAAGCAAAGTGCACTACAAGCATACTTCAAAGCCCAGGGAAGTCTGACGACTTCAAAGCTTAAATCCTAACATCTCAGATCTCACTGAATGGATTGGAAGCTGAAAGGGAGTTTAAAGGAATAGGAAGGGGTGGTCTGACTGAACTGCTAAAAATTTTGTCCATTAGCAGTTTTTATCTGGATGTATCATGCTCATTGCACCGTGAGCTGGTTACAATTGGAGGGAAAGTGCTTATTTTAATAACTTGTGGTGGAGAAACAAGCTCATGGCAGTATGAAAAGGCTGCAAATCTTGACACAGTAAAGAGAAAAGAATTAAATCAAAGATTGCTTACTTAGGCAAGACTGTAGGAGGGAAGGAAGGAAAAGTGAAAAGATACTTTCCACGTAGTGCAATTACCAGAAATGATGTGGCTGCTCTTTGAAGCAGTGATTCAGTGTATTTTTGTCACTCTATTATTGCAATTCAGAATTCTTTTATCAGTCGACCTTGTGAGGGGTGTAATTTCACTTCATTTGGAAACACAGGAGGAAAAAGCTATATTCTGTTTCACATCCGCACAGTAGAAGTACTGAGGATTGGTATGAAAAGAGATTGACCACGTATTTATTAATTCCCGTATAGTTTTCCACTTTGGTTTATATTTTAACTCCTTAATCTGTCTGTCTTACCCATTGAGGAGTCTAAATACCATATTTATTTAAAAAAAAAAAAGTTTGGTAACACTTTCTCCCCTAATTTAAGTGGTCTAATTTCCTCAGTGTCACCAAAGTATACTTAAGCAAGCAAAACACACAGTGCCTATACTCAGAATTACAGATGATGCATGTTTGTCTTCAGTGAATTGGTGCTAAGCTTTTAAGGAATCCCCATATAATTGAACACAAGTCATATTAAATCAAATCCAACATATTTCACTCAATAAGGGAGTGGCTAGGTAAATATTTATGGCCTGTGATAAGCACAAAGTCAAACTGAGACTGTCTAGTGGCTCCTTCTGACCTTGAATTCTATTAATCAGTATATTGTAGATGGCCCCCACCCAAAACACAAGTTCTGGAGAACTTGTGCATTATCTGATGTAGATACTAGGCTTGTATGATGCTTCCTGTTAGCAGGAGGAATAAGTGGTGAAAGTCCAGGAGCAAACTAGAACTGAAGGAATTAATGAGTAGTGGGAACAGACACAAGTGCATGCTTCATCTTGACAGTCTAATCTCTGCACAAAACCAAAGGATTCTTAATTAATACCATTTCACCTGATTGGCATGTTCTTCCATGCTTTTCTAGACCCCTCAGGAAGCCTCCCTTTAAGGGAGACTTGCTAGAATGTTTCCATCTGTGCCTTAGATCTTGGTGTCCTGTATGCATTTCATTTATCTTAAGTCATACATTCTTCCTGCTAATACAGTGCTATGTGGAAAATTCAGTGAAATGACAAAGTGGGGCTTCCCTGGGTTTTAAGAGGATTTTATCTGTGTGGCATTACTGTGTCCCTTTGAAACTGAGGTTGTGAAAAATTGTGTGTATGTATGGAAAAAATTGCGTCTTTCCTGTTGACTTCACCATCCTCCCCTCCCATGTACACATGCACATATGCATACACGTACATACTGTCATACCAGGCATTTGGCAGAAAGCCAGTAAATATGCAAATGCTTAAATCTCTAAATCTGGAATGGCTTGGAAAGACAATGGGCTGTCAAATTGCATTAGAAAATAACATCCCTTTAGTTTGTGTCTTCAGGGTTTTTTTTACATTCCCTTGAGTGTGTGTGTGTATGCATGTGTGGTAGAGGTGAGAGGGGTAGGTAAATTTTGTTTTGTTTGCTTTTAAAGCCCAAAACTCCTGAAGAGCAGTTTGAGAGCAGGAGAGGGAAGCTCACTGCAGAAATATTCAGTATGATAATGCTTTTGTAGTACAAATTATTTGAAAGGTATTTAACTTTCTTTGTTTCTGGAATGGATAATTCTTGCCTTGATGTTGCCAACTAGAAGATACCGCTGACAATAGAATGGGTTGTTAACTATTTTGACCTTTCTTTCTTTCTTTCTTTCTTTCTCTCTTTCTTGCTTGCTTTCTTTCTTTCTCTTTCTTTCTCTCTTTCTTTCTTTCTTTCTTTCTTTCTTGGTTTCTTTCCACCTTCATTGCATGGAAAACCACCCAAAATCAAAAGGCTGATGATACCTGGTTTAGGTGCTTTAGGGATTCAGTCATACCAATCTCTGAGGACTACGGACAACTATTGATGACACTTAGGAGGGTTTTTAATTAGGTGAGACAACAGGAGTTTTCCTGTTACTCCTCAATTTATAGACTTGAGTTTCAGAGGAGATAATTTATTTTGGGGGTTTTTGTTTTATAGGCCGCCAGTATTGTTCCCACAACATCAGTTAAGGGCTCAAGTTTCCTTATGTTTCATTCTTGCTTGGATTTCATACCCATTTACTGTGTTAGAGCAGAAGTGGTAGTACTGAATTGTAGATTGATCCGTAAAACTTGATTCAGTTACAAAGAAACACATCTTAGGTATATAATAGAATGACTTTCTAGCCATTGTCTGAACTGCTTTTATATCTGAACTTTTCCAACATGAATAAGGCTTTGAATCAAAAGATACCAATGTTAGGAGCGAGCCTTTTAATTAACAATACAATGAATAAATTGCTCTTTTTCTTCTTCTAACCTTGTATTTAAATGTGTTTTAAGTGAATGGAGTTCATTCTTGTTAAAAAAAAAAAAGGCAAAAAAGGAAAAAAAAAAAAAAGGCAAAAAAAAAAAAGCTTGGAGGTATGAGGACTTCAGGTTGTGCTCTTGCTTTGGCTAGGTTTCCTGTTCTGTTGCATGACACAATTTCTGTTGTGCTGTTGATATGTAGCACTTTTCAGTAGGTCTGTTAAATTGTGCAATGCATTTTTTATATTTACAACCAAAACAATAAAGGTTATTTTTTGGAAGAAACTGGTTGTAAAGCCTTTATTTTGTAACTGGATGTGGGGAAATGGTAAGTGGAATTCTTCCTGTACCAGGACCTGCCATCCTTTTCGCAACTCTAACAGGTGACAAGGGCTGAATGCTGAAGTTACCCCTTTGGGATCTGTGTGTTTGTCTTTCCTATTGCAAGGTTTATATCCTCTGTTGAGCTTCTGAAGCTTGGACTCCTTTTAAGAAACTCGATGCCCCTTGGGCCCTTCTTGACTGAAAGAATCAACTCACCCTGATGGGCTTACTTGGAGCCTACAAGTGATTTCCTTTTCTCATGCATTGGCCACCAGGCTCTGTATTTGCTCTGTGTTGGGTTGTTCCCTGTCTCACCAGAGTACGTGTTAGCCAGATAGCAAAAATTGAAGATTACCCTCTGTAGTCAACTCTGCTCCCCTTCACTGAAGCAGGTTAGAGACTGGGAATGAACAGGTGGGCTAACGTACCATCTCCACAAGTCCAGGTATCTGCAGAGTGTACATGTTTCTTCACCCTAAATAACCAGTGAGCCTGCTCTTTCACATTTTGCATAACATGATTTTCCAGATGTATTGACATTCTGATGTGTTCCTAAAGTGATCAGACCCTTATTGTTGTTAATTATATTAAGCATAACAGTGAGAGCAAGCTCTTTGACAAAACTAAGCAGACAAACATCTCTTTATTTCTGCACCAACTTCTAACAGGCTAGTAATTCAGAGGTAGCCCTGGTATTTCTGCAAGAAAGGTAAAACTCTTAAGCCTATAGGGGCTGTGCCAATGCCTTGAGCCCTGATGGTCTTATTTTCTTGCAGGCTTGGATTTGGGGCTCTTGGCTGACATACTGCCTGGACAGTGGACTCCACAGAGCAGCACTGAGGTTGGGTAACATGGTATTCCCATGGAATTGATGTCAGTGTTAGGTATTGAGCTGCTTAAGTCCATTTAAAAACTGAAACAAATAGCATTTAATCTTTGCCCTTTAATGACTGATTTTTGTTTTTCCCTGGTAGGACACTTCAGCTCTCTGTGCTTTAGTTGTCACCTTATTGGTATATTGGATTTTCTTGCCTAGTGGAAGCAGCATTGGGTGACTAAGGCTCTAGTTGAATTGAAAAGTAATAGATGAGTGAAAAGAGGGATTTTATTTTTAAATTGTTGCACAAGAGTTGATGCTGGTTAATCTCATCCTTGTGTTTGGTGGCTTTGACTTAATATAGCTTATGAGAACTTTTGATGAGTCAGGCCTGTGGTTCCAGGAGAAGGTATAGCAGTTTTCTTACTCTGTTTGCATTTAATTTTTTAACCTCTCTAGCTTAATCTCACATAAAGTATTTTGGTAGAAGACAGTGATTCTTCACTGCTATTTAACCAGCAATAAACCAACACTTCAGCCTGACTTCACTCTTGACCAAGCATATAAATGCCAGTGTTACTGCAACGATGCTATCAAACCTCGCTGGGAGGAACAGTGCTATTTAAACAGCAATAAACCAATGTTTCAGCCTGACTTCACTCTTGACCAAACACAAATGCCAATGTTACTGCAATGATGCTATCAAACTTCTCTCAGAGGAAGCTGTGGCTGGAGAGCGCTGTTTCTTTACTACTGATTTTGTGGTGATTTCAGTGAGGCTGGCATAACTGTAGCTGATATGCCACAAGACAGTTTTTGAAATGGCTCATTTTTGTGGCTGATTCTGCTAATCCTAATCCAGTGCCAAAAGTGCACCTACATTTGCTCTATGGAAATTATGCCAAATGAAATCACTGCTGTAAGGGAATTGGCATGTCAGTGGGCAAACAGCTTAGGGCTCTCTTTGTATGTAAAAGAATGGAAAGCAATGCTCTCTAGATTTTGTTATTTTATTTTATTTTATTTAACCTGTATTTACCCTCAAGAGTTCTTCTGTGCCTATTCTCATCCTTGAGGACTTTCTCCTCCTGAGTGTGCTCATCACCAGGAGGTGGGTAGATGATGAATAGTTGCGTGTTGGGGAAGTTCCTTCTGTGCAAACACAGAATAGTCCCTGTTGTCATCCAGAGAGATGTTTAACATGTTCCAATCTCAGAACAAGGTGTGTGTGTCGCAAAGCCCATCGCCTTTCCATCACAAAATGGAAACAAACCCACAAAAGATTAGACTCATTGTGTCCCTAAGTCCTGCTGCTGCCTGCCCTTTTGACGCTTCTTACAAAGCCCATCTGTGACTCCTCCATCTCAACTGTAAATTCCTCATAGGTCTTGAAAGCCAACAGCTTCATTTTTGATCAGGATAAATGGGGAACTGCTTGTCAAGAAAGCTGTGCTGGTGACCACCTCATTATCACAGCAGAGATGCACCATGTAGTGCAGGGGTATCCCCCGACTTCCGGCCCTCCAGGGCTGAGGAGGATTTATCTGAGCCCTGATGATCCTGCACCAGGAAGGCTACAGATGTGCAGATGTTCTCACACTGTTCTGTCTGGAGCTGGCAGCCTTCTCCTCTTGGGAGTGACTTGTCTGAGCCTTTCTGTCATTGCCCAAGTCATCTTTTGAGAATCTCTGGGCTTCAGCATGAGCTTTTGAGCACTCTGCCTTGGGTGTGGGCAGCAGAGGTCCTGCGAATCTCTTGCAAAGGAAGCCACACAGCCACCTGCATTAGGGCTAGTGTTGGCTCTCGCGTCTTCTCTTTACTGTGCAGTCCAAGCTCAGTCATCCAACATGTGCCTCTAACCAGTTTGATGTCCCTCCCTTTCCTGAAGCTGCCCCATCTTCTCAGAGAAGTGGGAAGAGCTTTTTGAAGAAGAAGCTTCTACATCTGCCCAAGATTGGCAGGGAACCAACTGTGTTGGGATAGACCAAAGGACAGTACCTGAGCAGCCACACATCCATAGGCTGCCTACAGAACCTAAATAAACTCTGACAACATCAGTGGCTGTTTGCTATATGAGCTTGCAGAAATGAGCATAATGCAGATGTCAGAAGCACTTGAGTGATACAGTTGTATCGCTTTGTGCATCAGACTATCTGCAGTCACTGTGTCTGTCTCGCTTACCTAGGCACGCACTTACACTTATTCTGACTCCTCAGTGAGGTGCTGGTCATCACTTCATGACCTCAGGCCTTCGAAGTTTGATGTTCTCGTACAGCCAGCCTGTCTGCCTTGCTGCATCCCAAATGCTTGTGGCAAAGCACATGTGAGGAGAGCAGCTGCTTGCCACAGTTTTGCATAAGCTTGTGTCTCCCTACTTCAAGCGTGCATCCCATGTGCGTGAGCTCAGACTCTTGAGGTGAGCTGAGTCTGCAGGGCTGGCAGTACAATTCTGAGCCCCCGTGGGGAAGAACAACTCTTTCCTTTTTCAGGTTGCTCTTCCCATGACGTGAATTGGGACAGACCATCTGACTCACTTTAACACCTTGCCTGACCTTCTGAGGAAATCTGTTTCCCTTTCCAAGGAAAACACTTTTATTTAGCTATTTACATATTTAGAAGGTGAAAGAAGAGATGTGCATAAGAGAGGAAACTGCGGGGACCGGCCCTGTGTAATCCTCTGGTTTGGCAATGTTTAAGTGGTTTGTGTCAACCATTGGAAATGGTGATGTCTAAGCCGGCAGGATGTAACTGTCTTCCTGCTTGTAGTTGTTTGCTGACCCTACCTGATCAGGTCAGCAGAGGTTGCTTCTGCCTTGGGGATAAGCACATCCCCAGTCAGTGATCCTTTCCTATTCACTCTTCTTCCTCTATTAAAAATTAAGGATCTGAGGCTGGAATTGCACCTTTTGGGCCCTGGAAAAATTGGTAGACCTGGAACTAAGCAGAGTAATTTGAGAGAGTGCCCCAGCCGCCAGTGTGTCTCCTCACGGGGATTAGCACTGAGACTTCCAGGACTGGCAGGTGCCTTTCTGATGCAGAAGACATCATGAGTAAATACCCACCTTTGGACTCACCATGCTTGCACGAAGCTCATGCAGGTCAGAGAGGTGATTTATTAAAACATTCTTTGAATTCAAGGTGTGCTTGTGTGACACTAACAGAGAGCCGTGGTACTTATGTTAACATCAGAAACCAGGGTAATGGTCTCAGATCTGTCTGCATCCTCCTGCCTGTCACCACTGTGTGACATCTCCATAGCAGTGTCTGAAATTGGTTTCATTTGGGAGGAATTCTTCCCCTGGCTCCAGCAAGGAGCTTGGTCCCTCTGTTCCTCTTGGGAAACTAGAATACTTTTCTAGGACCCCCCAAGACTGGCAGTGACTCAGCTGATGTCAAGAAACCACTCTTCCTGGAGAAGTCTGGGCAAAACAGGGCCCGTTCTCCAGCAACAGCAGGAAGAAGAGCTACAGCTGCATCGGCACTAACAGCACCATCTTGAAGAACCACCACAGCAGAAGGGTGAGTTGGGCACTGATGTATTTTGCACTGAGAGGATTTGAAAGGAAGGATGGAGGAGATGAACTGGTACCAAAATCCCTCACTGCAGCTCCTCCTGGGCTTTTCACAGCCTCGCAGAGAAGGAGCCCCAGTGCCACTGGGACACAGGGGCTCAATCCAGCTGCAATTCCCTGGACATTCAGAGCACAAATCTGAGTACTCTTGAGCAAAGTCCACCCTGCACAGGGCTGTGTGCCGGTATGGACCACCATCAATGAACACACGGGATGGCAGCAGAAAGAGGAATAATCTTTTACTTGTGTTTTAAGTGGGCGTTTCAAGTCAATTTTTTTTAATAGAGAAATAATGTTAATTTTTGGAAGTGATTTTTTAAAATAGATAAATAATGTTAATTTTGGAACCGATTCTAATGCTTAGACTGGCTTGAACTTTGTATGGTAATTTAGACAAATAATTGTATTATTATTAACCTTCCCATTATTTGGGATAATCAGGAGTTGATACGAAATAAAGGAAAAACAAGTATATGGCAAGTCCTATTGCTCCTAGAACATTTGAGTGTCTTTGCTCTGTTACCAGCTCCAGGAGCAGTAATTAGCTCAGCCACGTTTCAGTGCGGTGGTTGTGTCTGAACTAATCCAGCATGTTTCCAGCAGAGCTGATGCTGGCTATGAACCATGAAAACTTGCAAATCTAAACCGGACTCTGGAGCTGTGTTGCAGAAGCTGCAATAATTCAGCCTTTAGAAGTTGGGGCTGTTTAGAAAACAATTTACCCACTGGTGCATCCAAATGAGAAACCAGTTAGGAACTTAAGAAACAAAACTGCTTCATGTCTATGAATAAAAATGGATGGGAAAGGAGATGTGCTGTTTCTAGTGTCTTTAACATAAGGACCAGAAACAACTATTTCAATTTGCTGTTTAATAAAACACTAGGTTTTCAGTGCAAAAAATATTGTAAAAAAGAATTGCATAGTAAAAAGAGAATCCAGCAATATTAGTTTTATTTAATCTCATTTTAACTAAATTCCAGGTTCTATCCAAATATAATGACAGAAAATGAGTAAAACCATTCACCTACTAAGTAGCAAATATATCATTCATCCCTTTCAGTATTAAAATATAAAAGTTAAAAATCTAAATAAATATATAAACTATATAATTGCTTAAATAAATTTATTAAAATAGATGTATTATATAAATTCATAAATACAATTAACTAGCAGAGAGAGAAGTACAAAATCAGTCTACTGACAATCAACTTTTCTTTTGAAAAATAATTGCAAGATAAAAATATAAATAACATTAAAATTACTGAAATCATGCTTTCCTGTTTGTTTATTTATGTCATGATTGGTTAATTAAGTCACCCTGACTTACATTAGTCCATTCTTTTTATATGCTGTTGCAAATAAAACAGTATAAATAGTTTTATAATAAATACAATCAATAACTTAAGACATTAATCCTTTAAATATTAAATTAAACTAGATTATATAGTTCTAATATGTAGAATAGCAAGTACATTATCAATGTTGTTCCTGGCATCAAACTGATCACATAACTACTGATAGGTCACATTTAGCCAAGTCTCTATTATGTTAAAGTTATTTTTTCATCCTGGCATATTACATTTTTGCTGAAGAGTACATTTTTGTTGTATTTTGCATAAATTGTTCATATTTCTGTAAAACCCACCAGATGTAGGTCTTCTTCTTTGCCATTTTCATCCTCTGGACCTGGCTACGAGCCCTCTGCGGAAGGTCGTTGTTCTTGCAGGTGTAAAGAGCAGCTCGTTCACTCAATGTCACGTTTAGCTGATTGATACTTGCATCGACAAGCCGAGTTAAATTCTCACCACAGATTAATTCTATATCGCTTCTCAGGTTTTGCAAAATGTTGTAAAAAATGTGGAAAATGCAGCAATCTGCATCAAAAGCTGGGCATTCGGGTATTTCCTTCACTATGTCTTTAGATGGGGAGTCAGCAGTTAGCCAGTTCACAGTTTTGAGTGTTACAGGGCTACACACATTCTGTAGGGGAAGAGGAGACAGAAATTATTAATTTTTTAGTTTACCTCTTTCCTGGTAGTCACTTCACGTTTGAATGTCTAGGCACATACATGCCTGTCTTTCAGTTTGTGTATGCTTGGGGGTTTTTTGTTATTGTTCAATAGCTGTATTAACACCTACACTCCTTTTATTGAGTAGGTATTGCATACTATCTGTGGCTATGATTGTGCAGTACTTTCTATCTTAATAGCCTGCTTTGCTTTGTTTTCAGCTTTTCTAAGTCTTTTTTTTCTTTTTTCTTTGCCATACGGGCAAAATTTACTCATGCAAGGGTTTTGCTTTTACCTGAGCGTATTTTCATCTGTTTCAGCAGAGACGGTTTTGATTTGAAGAATGAATTCAGGGGAAATGTTTACATTGATTTTTATCAACATACTCTTGGGAAAATGTTCCCAGGGACGGAAATTTGTCTGAAATATTGACACTTAGGTTCAGTGCACATTTTACCATCTCCAAGGAACAGACAGGCTGAGCAGGATTTTCGGCAGAAGTGCTCCTCACTGCTCTAGTACTAGGATCAGATCAAAGAGCAAGGCAAGTCTCTCCATGTTTCCAGTGATCTGAACAGTTTCATCCCAAAAGACACCTGCTTTAAGCCTAGTGTGACTCGGGAGACCAAGAAAGAGCAATGCATTTAGTCTGGAACATCACAACTAGCAGCTGGCTGAGGTGAAGTCGCCCAAGCTTTCCCCAGCTGTCCTAGATATTGCTCCGACTCTGCCCTAAAATAATGCAATGTAAATGCTTTCCTTCTTGTATGGAATACAGACAAGAGATTATTTTAGGTTCTAACCCAAATACTTCTTTTTTGATGGTCTTTCTAGTGTTTTATAATAATTCAAGAGATTTCTCCACAGACATAGACACAGCAAATGCAAAATAGTACACTTACATAATTTTTAAACAAGGTAGTCGCTTGCTTTTCTATCACTGATGCCAAGGGCTTTATTCTGGTAGTAAAATGTTTCTGTCTCTGTCCTGTAGTAGATTTGCTTTCCTCTGAGGTGGCTATTGGTGCCAAGCAGCCCAAAGGAACCAGTGAACAGAAGACGAAGATTGCAAAGGTGTTGATCTCTGCATTCAAATGAAGAGGGGAGACAAAAAAAAAAAAAAAGAAAGAATGATCAGTCTCAAGCCTCTACATCATTTTTGCAAAACTTCCTGGTTTTGTGCAGCATGCTAAATTTCTAAAGCGTATAGACGTTAAGTGGCTGAGCTAGCAATGAACATCAACCAATGCAACCTTCCAACGCATAGCAAGGTTAAGTCGCACCCACCTGCTCGGTGTTTCATGGTAGGCTTGGAGAGCAGCTGGCTTGGCCGAAAGCTAGCTGGATGTTGGTGTTCAAGCTGCTTGGTGCCTGGAGCGCTGTAGATGCGGACAGCCAAGCTGCATTTAAGTACCGTGGAGTTTTGCGTCAGTGGCTCCTCCATGGGTTTTTTTTTTGTGGGTGATAGTTTGGGGTTTTTTCTTTTTTCAAAGATTACATCAAAAATTGGCTCGAATGCATCTTCACTGATTGTGATCTAGATGCAGTTTCAGACTGACACAGATGGTGTCCCATATCACCTATTTGACTAGGAGTTCAGGATGCTTGGCTTAGACATCCCATCTAAATCCTTGGGCTCTCCAAAATGTAGGATTTGGGACATAAACTCTGTTGTTTTTTTAAAAAAACATGGTTGGAGCGTGCAAGCACATCATTGGTGCCCAAAGCCAGCAACCTTCTCCTGCAGGGTCAATGTAAGAGTGGGCTTACGCTGGCAGTGAAAAAGCCATGAGGGGTTTGTGTGTAAGCCAGGTCAGGCCTCCAGGTCAATGTATATATTCTGTTGCTGGATGTCTGTAAGACCCTGTCCCCGAGGTGCGACCCCCTCATGTAACCCAGCAGAGTATGTCCAGGATCCCACCTCCCCATCTCTGTCACCCTTCTCTCTAACTCCGCTGAGGCTATTTTCCATGTCCAGTAACTAAATGCAGGAAATGCTCATACATGTCAAAACAGAAAAATTGTTCCTAGGATTTACAAGTATGAGGCTGTGATCAGAAGAGGACCTGCAGAACTACTGATAGTTTAGGACAGAAAGGAGGGCAGAGGAAACCCCTATGAGCATACCTTTGTGAAAACGCGAAGTGACACACGTGCTTCCCACCTCTGTGATAAAAGATATGCCTGAAAGGTAGTGATAGCTTGAAAGATGAATGTTTGTCAATCACCAGAAAACTTTCAAGGAATAACAGCTTGGTGTCAAAATAATCAGTTCTCTTTTCCATGTGAAATAATCCGTCTCTGAAAATAAAAAGCTTGGTGTGCTCATGAACTCCTCTGAAGTGCCTGGGACTGGTACAAGGACTGTTCTCCGGGCTGAACTGTTTCTCAAGGATTGAAATGGGAATGGACATTTCCCCTGTACCATGTCACGCTCAGGTCCCACCAGCCTGTAACTTCAGGCCTCAGCTGTTTGCCTGAAGCCACAATAATAGAGAATCACACACTGAACATGGTTCTGCCACGTGCTGCGAGGGAGCCCTGGGCAGCCAAGCAGAGGGATGCAGCCATCCCAGAGGGATGCATTTCTTCTTGCAGGACCCATGTTCTCAGGTGCTAAATAATGCCAAGAAAGAGAATGAGTTATCATGGCCAATGGTGTGAGGCAGCAGACAGTACAGCAGAGTGCTGGAGAAGAACCAGAAAAGGACAGTTCTGGCAGACACTTTTTTTATTTTTTGTTATTATTTGGAGGTAAAATGGAGATAGAGAGATGTTTGTTTGTGCAGGATGTTCTTTAGGAACGTCCCTAAAAAGACAACGATGGGTAGAGATGGCTCCTTTCAGGTAGAAAGGTGATCTCGGAGGGTTGCTTGTTCAGAAGCACCAAAAAAGCAGAGAGATGCAGCTGGTTAGTGCCCCGCAGCGCGTTGCAAGATGTGTGGAAGGCGTGTGAGCTTGCACATACAAGAGGCCATTGGGCATCGGGCGCTGCCAGTCCCCTTCCAGCTGCCCAGATGGGTGCAGCCAGGGAGGACAGACAAGGAATCATGGCCGGTCTTCTTCCAAGAGCAGGGAACATCTCTTTGTGGAGCACCGATGGCAATGGGGCCCAGTTATTTGTAACAGGGATGCAAAGAAGAGAAGCAGCATTCTGACAGCTTGGCTTTTCCGCAAAACATGATTCAATCACTGGTAATGTGTTTTCAAAAATTTTTAGAATAGTTGACTTCATTTTCTACTGAGCTGAGGATAGCAGTTTGCTTGGTTATTCCACTCCATGGCATGCCGCTATCTCTCGGCCTGTGCATGCTCTGCACATCCTTTCCTATCTGTACACAGCTGTGATAAGCTGCTGAGCTGATAAGGGAGCAGATCGGCATCCGTCCTGTAAAACCCAACACGAGTGGAAGTTCAGCTTTCCACCGCATAACCGCCAGATGCCTCAGAGCATCTGCAATTCATTTGGTGAAGTTTTGCTGAGACAGGCTGCTCTGTAGGCTCCCTAAAATGGAATTTGTAGCCATTGCCTCAACACATATCACTGGAAAAAGCAAATAAACCTCAGAGTGCAGAGACCTGAATCTGACCTGAGACAGAGCTGTGGTTTTTGTTCCTGGGGCTCACCTACTTTTTCCAAGTGTAGGAGCTGGTATTTTTAGCTGTGAACTTTGTTTTCCGATGGCCTTGCGCTGCTGTGGTGACAGTGCCCTCCACTTGAGTGAACAGCAGCGCTTTTACAGCTAACTGAGAACCTGACTGCTTCCTCCCCGAAACTTGAGTGACACTCAGGATGTAGATAAGTGAAATGACAAATGCCATGCCACAGGTCCTTGGCCAGGGGACAGGGCTGACGCTGCACCCTGCAAATGCTGCATAAGGCCGCCTGCTCTTTCCCTGGTGGGGAGCAGCCCCCACAGCCGAGGGGGAGATCCGGAAAAGCCAGGGATTTATTCCCAGCCTGAGGAGCTTAGTGCTGTCCCAGGCTCGCTCCGCAGCCCCGAGTGCAGAGCCTGGTCCCCGGTCCCCAGGGCATCTGCGTCGGTCCCCAGGGCATCCGCGTCCCCGCCATCTCCTAGCAACAGGGACGCATGCCGCAGAGCCAGGGAATTCCCTGCTGGGCTGGGGCTGGATGGCAGGACCCAGCCGCTGCACCATCTCGGCTGCTTTTCGGGAGCACCTGCGGCGCCTGGGTCTGCAGGACTTCCCCTGTGGCCTTGGCAGCTGGGTAAGGGGCCAGGGGGGCACAGCCATGAGGGGGTCTGCGGTCTGCAGGGCTGTCACGGCCTCTTCTCTCTCTCTCTCTGCAGAACAAGTCTCGCTTCGATGCACGCACGAGCCCCCGTGGAGGCCGGCTGGCGCTGGGGGCAGACCCAGCTGGGCAGGAGGAGGCCCTGCCGCTGGGCGAGGAGAGCCCCGAGGCGCTGATGGAGCTGCTGAGCGATCAGCACAGCCCCTGGGCCCTGCCGCCAGACTGCAGCCCCCAGGACCAGCACCTGCGGGAAATGGCCGTGCTGACACCTGAGCTCGTCCACGGCTCCAACGTCTTCCAGGTCTTCAGGTCCCTGCGGATCATTGGCAAGGGAGTAAGTGCAGCTGCTGTGGCCTGTAAAGCTACCCATCTCCAGGCAAGGAAACCATGTCTTCCTGCTGAGAGGGAAAACATCCCAGGAAAAGGACACCTTTCCCATCCCAGCATCCTCCCGGATGCCACTATTGCAGCTGGGGTGGAGCTGCTGGCCCCCCGCACCAGCATGTTGCACTAATCTGTGTTACACATATGTCATATGGATCAACACTACATGTCCACGTCACCTTGCCCACGAAGTGGCTCAGGGACACGTTGGCCAACTCTCTGCAGGTGGAGGAGGTCGACGAGGGTCTGTTGCAGTTACAGCAGCTGGAGGAGCTCATCCTCAGCACCAACCAGATCAGCAGGATGACCTCGGCCAACCTGCCCCGGATGCTGAAGGTGAGCGAGCACTGCCTTGCAACAGCAGGACAGGGAGGGAGGTCCCATATGGGAACACAGCACGGGCCAAGCAGCTCAAGGGAGTGCCAGGAACAGCTAATTGCAAAAGGTGTTTGTTGTTCCCTCTGTCCTGGGCAGGTCCTGGAGCTCTGCGGCAATGCTGTGGCTGATCTGCAGGACCTGTGCGCTCAGCCTCCTCCAGAGCTGCAGCACTTGGGGCTGGGATACAACAGGCTGTGCAGCCCTTTGCAGGACAAGTACCTCACTGTGGACTTCTGGTAACACTGCGGGCTGAACGTGGGCTCCTGAAAGGGAGGTGGGCAGATGTGAACAGATGACCTCAAGCCATCAAGGTGGCCCATGTCAAGAAATTACAGCCCTTCAGCAGAACTGTTTCTTTGCTCTATGTCCAACACCCATGTAGAGCACTCTGTCTCTGTTTGCTGTCTTCTGTCTCATGCTTAGAGGGTGTCTTGGTCTGTGGCTAAGGTGTGGAATGGGGAGATCACCTGGGGAACTGCCTTGACACCCTGCCCGCCGCAGTTCCCATGTCCCTGGGCAGCTTCCTTTTTCTATGCCCTTCCCAAAGCCCCTGATGGAAGTCTGCCCTGGGAAGGATCTAAAGCTTAGGCTGCATCATGGAATGATGCAGTGGGGTGGTTAATGGATGCTAAAGGAACATGGTTTTGAGTTTTGGGCAGAGTGGCAATGGACCATATGGCTCAGGAATTTGGAACTGGCCTCTTGAGATTGTACCATTGGATTCCCCAGTTTGACCCAGTTTGTGCTGGGGAAACACAATTTCTGTTTTTTGGTTTTTTTTTTTTTTTTTTTGACCCAGGGCAGTAGCTCTCTATCCTCAGATGGATGCTCTTTGCCTAACCTCCTTCTCTGGGTTCTCTCCTTAGGCCCAATCTTGTCTCCCTTGACCTGGGCTTTAACAACTTCACGGATCTGCTGGGGCTGGTGTCCCAACTGTCCAGTCTGCAGAAGCTCCGCATCCTGGTGCTCCAAGGGAACCCGCTGGCTCTCATTCCGACTTACAGAGGCTTCCTCGTGGACAGCCTGCCCAAGCTCTCCGTCCTTGATGACATCCACATAGGGCCTGACGAGAGGCACCAGTTCCACAGTTTAGCAAGGCAGCCAGGTGAGCCTTCGCCTTTGAACCTGTCCGTGCTGACCCCATGATTCGGGAGGTGGTTTCATTGTGGTTGAGCTAGCAGTCCTCAGGGCAAACTCTGGATCCAGTATTGACTTCCTCAAATAGAGATCTTTTTTTGTGCCTTTTTACCCCACCACTACAAGTGGGGAGTCAGGCAGAGGACCCTGCAGCAGTATAATTACAATCGAGGTAATTTTAGCCTTAATCAGGTCCAAAGATTGCAGGAACAACCTAATCCTAGCACTGCCTCGCTGTCATGGCCTGCCCCCATCTTTGCTTTGTAGACACCATCTGGTCGGTGCGTTTCCCTCTCAAGCTGCTGAAAGAGGAACATCTCCACTGGGGAAGATGCTCACGTGCGTGCCACCCCGCCAGCACGAAGCAGTGCCACCTCTGCAGCACGGCACATGCCCGACTGGGATGAGGGCAGGGGTCTGGGGATACCCGGCGGCACGAAGCCCCTCTTGATGGCCCCTACTCAATGAGTTT
Source organism: Fregata magnificens (assembly GCA_013389945.1). Classification (NCBI taxonomy): domain Eukaryota; kingdom Metazoa; phylum Chordata; class Aves; order Suliformes; family Fregatidae; genus Fregata; species Fregata magnificens. The sequence goes on along the minus strand of WAAD01040330.1, from coordinate 51,714 downwards.
TATGTGCTGGATGTGCTCTTTGCAGTCTAAAATGTTAACTAGGGAGTCAAAGCAACCAAGCTAGGAGATGTTTGCGTGGCTTTGGAGTGACCCCATGTGGCAGTGGCTTGTCACAGCGTTAGCAGAGGGTGGCAGGGAGGGATGCCAGGTGGTGGGACACGGTGTCCTGGAGGCTTCTGCTTGCTCTGTACCTTCCTCGCTCTGGAAGGAGCACACTGCAGCTTCATAGCAAGATTCTCTTCCTTTTAGAGCTGATCAGGAGCGAAGCACGAGTGGTTGTGAGCATCGGGGAAATCAAGGGAGTCCCTGATCCCAGCACTCATCAGCAGCTGGAGGTTGGCTCTGAGGCTCCGGTGATCGCCTACAGCTACTGTGTGACGTACGAGTTTGCAGAGGGAGAGGAGGTCGAGAACAGTTGCAGCACTGAGGTTTGTGCCTAACCGAGCTCCCGAAAGCAACGGGCAGTGGCAGGTCACAGCAGGGGGGGCTTCACCTCCAGGCTGCGGAGCGAGGCTGTTCATAATGGGCCCGCTGTGGGCAGCACCAGCATTACTGGGGACAGAATTCACGTGTGGCCACATCTGGCAGGACACGTCCCTGCTGGCCACATTCCCTGTCCCTCTCGGGGAGCCCAGCACATGGGAGTGCATTCACAGCCCCGCTCCCGCTGACTGCAGCAGATCTCTTCCCTGGTGCTGGTGCCCCTCCTTCCCATGATGAGGGTGGGCTGGGGAATGGGATTTCAGAGGCAGCTCTGCCCCCTGGTCCTGTTGCAAACACAACTGGACATGCCCTGCCAAGAGATCCCTCTCTGTTCCAGGTAACAAAAACCCATCAACGTCCTGTGGTGGCCACCCTGGGTGTGGAGAGCTCTGCTCGGGACACGAGCGAAACAAAGGGCCAGCAGGAGCCTGCAGCCGTGGAGGAGCCCAAGGCCCGCTCTGGTAATGAGGAATTATAAATCCCCTGCTCCACTGCTCAAGGCAGGTTTATGGCTCTTCCTGGCACGTGGTGGCATTGGGACATCTCTCGCAGCGTCAGCTGCAGCTGGGCTGTTACTGAGACCGATGGATAATGAATGAATAATGAATAATGCTCATGTCCCAGGGGTCCTTTCCGTCCTCAGGAAGGAGAGGTCTCTCCTCAGAGCTTTTTTGTGTCCCTGCACAGCAAAGGTGTTTGTCACCCCTGGAAAGCCCTGGGCAGACACCATCGACTGCAGCTACAGGAAGGAGCACACTGCCAAGGACTTAGTGGGGCTGAAGTCCTACCTGGCATCTGGAACGATCGTCTCGGTCATGGAGGAGAAGGTGAGTGTGTGGCAGAGCTGGATGAAAGGGGAGAGAGCTGCTGGGAGGCCCAGCAGTGGTATTGTGTTCCCTCCGGGAGGGAGGACTAGGGTCCTCAGGCATCTCAGCCCCGGCAGCACCAGCTCCTCTCTCCGGGCAGGTGCTCTCATGGCCTGTCGATGCTGATCCAGAAGAAAATGCAGTCACGAAGGGGAAGGCAAGACGGGGGCTGCAAAAGGACGGTGCCAAGGTAGGATGTTGGGAGAGAACGATGTCCAAACACCATCTGAGCTGCAAAAATAATGATGAGGGAATGAAGGCCCTGCTCCTGGGCCAGTTTGGTGTGTCAGAGAATCTCCCCTCCACATCAGACCTCTCGCCAAAGTCTCCCCTTGCTACGGGAGGAAGGCAGCAGTGATTTTACACACATCTCGGTCTGGATGCAGTGGTGAGCAAGGGGCTGGTCAGGGTTGCTTGCTGTCTGATAAAGGGACCCCAACCCTCTGCTGAGGCTTGTCCTCATGCTGGTGTCCTGCAGGTTCCTGTGCCCAGGGACAAGCAGAAAAAGAAGGAGAAGCCATGTGAACTCCGCAGCGACCCTCCCATTCGGAGGACCCTGGCCACTGGGAGGGTGACACTGGAGACCCTGCTGGCCACCGAGGACCTGGTGGCAGCTGTGTGTGACTTTGGGATCCTGATCACTGAGCAGCCGCTGCAGCCACCAAGTCTGGAGGAGAAGGTAAGGAGCATGTCCCAGGGCAGGGCAGTGAGGCAGGGCTGCCAGGGATGGGCAGCGCTGCAGGCTGGGGTTCAGCACATCCTGCCCTGCAGCTGGCCCAGGCATCCCTCCCATCCATTCCTCAGTTCTCTGCTCCATAAAATGGGACTGAAGTAATCCTGCCTAAGCACCACCCATCACTGCTGTGATGTTATCGTAACAATGAAAATTGTTATTTAATGTTGATATTAGCAATGAGTACTGCTACTTTTTATAGGCCAAGATTAAGAAAATAGATGAGTTTATTTTTCCATCTGAGAATGTGAAAGCAACCACTTCTGCTTCCTCTGATGCTCTTTCTCTCTTGGTATGGCAACACGCACTGGCTGTACCGACACTTTCTGTTTCCTGGATTCTCTTCTCCAAGCAGCCCCACCAGTGTGCTCCTGCTTCCCCTCACCCCTTTCCTTTGCCCGTTAAGTCCCAGCGACAGAACCCAGATGGTGATGGGTGTCACAGGACTGAATGTGGGCAGTGACTTTCAACACAGCCTAACTATGGAAACATCTCTCTCCGCAGGACAGGAAAAAAGGCAAAGACATGAGCAAAAAACCAAAAGCGGAGAGGGAAAGTCAGGCCAGCCAGAAAACCACGGCGTCTGCCAAAGGTGACGGAGACTGGAGCTGGCTGGGCAGAGGGTGGCGTGTGCGAGAGCAAACACCAGTGGTGCCTGGCTGGGAGGCAGCCGCAGGTCCCCACCACCCTGCCAGCTCTGCAGAGCAGGGCGCTTACTCACATCCTGAGCTTCGGGCTGTGAATACATCCATTGACTGCGGAGGCTGTAGGGTTAGACACACGCCCGGAGACCTTGTTGAATCAGTGTCTGAACAAGCGCTGAGGGCGGGCTGCCGGCTCTCCTGGGAGCGATACACACCTACCAGCTCTGCGTGCCAGGGGAGAAGGGCAAAGCAGATTTTTGGGTGAGAGATGTGCTGCCCACTGTGTCGGCTGCCAAATGTGGCCGGTGGCGTGGGCCGGCGCAGGCAGCTGGGGGGAGTGCTGTCTGGGATGCATAATAAGGTCCTCATCCGTTTCCAACTCACATCTCAAAGCACTTTGCAGAGGGGATTATTGTTCTTTCTGGTTTAGAGATGAGAGCACAGAGAGCCCCAGGTGCCCCAGCCAGCCCATGGCAGGGCCGGGAACAGACCCCGGTCTGCTGTCACCCATGAAGAGACCACCCTGAACCCTGACGGGTGTCCCCTGCCTCCCCAGTGCAGAGCTCACGGTCTGCTCAGCCAGCAGCGTTGCTTAAACTGCTGGAGACAAACCTCACCCTGCCTCTTGCAGGTTATTTTTTCAGCAATCTTGTTTTGACTACAAAAATAGTAGTGCCAGCACATCAGAGGGGTAATGCAAGGGCAGGAGGAAGTGGGGGAGGAAGGGGTGGCAAGGGCGACACTGAAAAGCTGCTCATGGGCCAAGGAGAGCATGGAGCGGGCCAGGCCTCCGCAGCGCTGCTCAGCGCTACCGAAGGAGCCTCGTGTCCCTGCTCTGGCGTCAGATTTACTTGCTAATTTAAGAGAGCAATTAACCCCCATCCCCAAGAGCTCCGGGATGCTTTTCCGTGCCCTGTCACCGATGGTGAGTTCCCTGTCTTTGTGGAGGATCTCGGAGCCCTGCAGTCCTAGGCTGTGTCTGCGCTTGAGGAAGCCTGATGGCCTTCCCAGCTACCTGAAAAGAAATAAAAAACTCCTTGAATTGCTGTTCCCCACAAGAAGATGTGTATTTGCAATATATGCTCAGGCTGTTGCTGAAGCAGGGAGCTGCTGTCAAAAACCTGAAGTTTAGCAGTGGTGTTTTTTACTTCCTTTCCACCCCAGTCCCTGTGGTCAGCATGTGTGCAGGAGGTCTTCTCTTCAGCTTGAGCGAGAATGAACCCTTTCTGCAGGGGGTTGTGTGGCCGGAGATGGTATTGGGTGCACAGAAAGCCACTGCTGATGCAGGAAACCCAGAGTGATTAAAGACTCATGCTTAATTAGGTGTCCGCTTAGGCCTGTGCAGGTGGAGGCTGGCTGGCTGGCTGCACAGCAAGGCCACTGAGTGCATATTTCAAAAAGATAGTGCCTAAAAATCAGCTGCCCCCGCAGCTTGCTACACCCAGTGCCGGCAGTGTCCCATGGCTGTGCGCTCCGCTGTGACTCATGACTCACAAGTACGCCCCGATTGCAGCCGGGGTGGCAGACACAGCCAGCGGGGGCAGGTGGCCTGCTCAAGCGCTGCTGCACGGTGTCTGCAAGCCCTGGCTGCTCCATGAGTCACCAAGTCGTGGTCGTTTGGCACTTGCTCATCACCTGGGTACCATGTACCACCTTGGAGCTGGGGCGGTGGCCATGCTCTGAGGCACGGGGGATGGCTCCCAGCCCTCGCTCCACTGCAGCCATGCGTCCAGCGAGGCTGCATAGGGACCGGCACTCTCACAGCCAGGAGCTAAGGCTGATTTGCATCCCTCAGTCGGCAAATGCACACAAATAATAAGTCCTCTCAGAGGAATTGGGATCTTTTCCAGACAGCTCAAAGAGGAAAGGCAGCAAGCTTTGTCTTGAGCAAACAATTTGCCCAGACATTGACGGATGTCTTCGGAAGTAGTCTCACGTAGGTCTCATTTTACCCCACACTTGATTTTCCAGGTCCTTGAAATGATTTATTTCTGCATCTTTCTTTTTTCCTAGGAATTGTAGAGGAGTTTAACAACAAAAAGCAAAATTGCACCCAGATCGATTGCTTGTTTCAAGACATTTTTTGGGCTTCTTACCCAAAGTCATATTCAAATAGGTCTTCCCCCAAGGCCCAGAAGCCGGTGCTAATGCAGTGGGCATTTCCCCCCTGCGCACCGCTGTTTTTAGGGTGATTCACTCTGTAAAGATGGTGACAGATTTACTTCTTTCCACAGGAAAAAGAAAAAACAAAGACTCTGCTGAAGTCGAGGAGGGTCGAGGGCTCCAGCCGGTGCCACTGACGGTTCAATTCCAGATGCAGCTGCTTCGGTGGCCCTCGGCAGCCGGTACCCAGAGCCAGGAGAGCATGGCCATGACAGTGGGGAAGACTCAGTAATACATCCTTAGTAAAAGAGTGAGTGGGAAATATAATCCACGGGGATGCCGCGTGGATTCTGGTTCAGCTGAATCGCCAGAGCTGGGAGATGCCACGGGGCTCGTGACTGCCTGGGGCTGCTGCTGAGCTTCTGCAGGAGCTGCAGGGTGCAGGGGCTGGTGTGCGGTGTGCAAGGTGGGGCGTGCAACGTGCGGTGTGCAGGGTGGGGCGTGCAATGTGCGTTGCTCGTGTGCGTGGTGCAGGGTTGGGTGTGCAACGTGCAGGCCGCCCCGGGTGCGCGGTGCCCGGTGCAAGCCGCCCCCTCCGCCCGCGGGAGCG
>WAAD01040330.1:22543-36835 GCA_013389945.1 Fregata magnificens | reverse complement strand
TCTGCTCTTCAGGTAATGGCACCTGTCTCGGGACACGCCATCAAGGGCCGTTGAAGCAGAAATGGTGTTAGGAGCTCTCAGCTCAGGCCGTGCTTGGCCGGTTCCTTTGTGTTACTCTGCTCAGAGACACCTGACATGCCAGCTCGGCTCAGCGGAGAGCAGCCCTCAGCTGTGTGTCGGGTCATCCGCAGAAGTGTTGGCTGCACTGACTGACTTCCACAGGTTCTGCTCCCCACCCCCCTGGCTTAATTAATATTTGTTCTTCAAGAGTATATGATGCTGCTTAGCTTTTGGCTAATGATAATCCCTAGCTTTTGCAGCAAAGGTTTCCTGTATAGTTCTACGTGAAAGGCCTTGATCAATTAAATCTATTCTTTTTGTATAGACCAGAAATTCCTGTCTGTTCTCTGTGAGACTCAGTTTACCCAACACGATTTAGTTTTAGCAAGGCAGTGTCGTATTGCAGGCACATCTTTCAGCTAACTCCATGTTTTAAGCATTTGTTGAAAAGCATTGCACACTAGAGAGCACCAAATAATAGGCCTGTAGATAATATGGTGTTGGTGCCCCCACCCCATGAAGTGTACCTCATAAAACTGTAGGAAGAGGGAAACCTTGTGCTGATTTGAAATGTCTTTTCTGAGGACTTCTAAAAAAAATTACAAGTAATTTCTGTTATCTCTGCCTTCACACACTTAATGAGGCAGAGTTAGGCAAGGCAGGACTTGTTTACTTGAGATGTTGGTCATGTTTGAATTGTGTTGCATCCCTCCCGTCCCTGCGCTGTGCTCGGCAGACTGCCGTGCTCTCCAGGCGGGGTGTGGAGTGGGAATTTCAGGAGAAAACTACTGGGAGGCTTTTTAATATCTCGGGGAACGGGGGCAAATGTCTAGGAGACACAAAGAATCTGCAAAAGCCACAAAGATCAGTAAAGTGCATGCATGTAGATACTTTTTTTTTAATCTTTACTCTTTTTACATAAGAAAATAAGATTGTGATTAGGCAGTAACACAACAAAACGCTTGCAGAGTTGGCGCAGGAGGAAGGGGCCGAGCAGACGCGCAGGACGAGCTGCGCGGTGGAGCCTGTTGCCTCTGGCCAGCCTGTGGCTGCAGGAGCAGAAGAGGAGCTCTCATTTAAGCACCAAGAAGTACGTCGTCCAGCCGGCGAGCAGCAGCGCCCCGACCAGCACGGTGTAACTGAACAGCACGAAGGCCAGCAGCTCCTTCAGCACCTTGAGGAAGTGGACGGCGAAGGAGTCCGGCATGATTCTCCCCGGCACTGCGGCAGGTAGGGTTTCTGGGGCTGGCTGCTGCCGTGCTCCTCCCCGGTCTGTAAGCAAAGGGACAGGATGAGTCTCTCCGAACAAGGAGAGTGCAGAACCGACGGGGTGGCTCTGGTGTGGGGAGAAATGGCTACGGCTGTGTTCAGGAGGCTTAATGGCCACCTGTCCTTCTAAGAAGGTTGTTAGTGTCAGGTTGGACTTGTGTGTGCTTGTTCAGAGTCCCGTACGGTGTTGCCAAGCTGCGCAGTGTTGAAAAAGAGTTCGGGATCTGATCAAAGTTTCCAAATCAGGACTGGTAACTAAGCAAATTAACATATAGACACACAGGCAGTGGACACTGCCGTGTCGGTAAGGGCCAGAGGCCCTTACAGAGTCCAGCTGGCTCCTGATATATTTCCCCCTGTGTCAGTGGCTGTGCAGCCAGGAAGCTTCACATTCAGAGCGGTTGCTGATGGTGCATTACCAACAGTGTGTTCTGATCAAAGTGGTCAATTTCTCCAAGGAAGCCACCATTAATATTTAATGATATAATTGCATCTAATGGAGATACTGGCACAAACTGAGCCTTTTGTTTAAGAATGATGAAAACTGGGGCTTAAATACAAGTTTGCACAGGCAAATATTTATATCTCACATTAAAAATAGCCTTTAAATGGGGGACACAGGATAAGATGCTTTAGAATTCATCTTCTAGCTGTGTTTTAAAGTCATACTTACACACCACTTTAGAAATGATAGCTCATTTGTTAGTTTAATATAAAATCTGAACTCTTTCACAAAAGTTGTTGGCTCCTTAGGCTTAAAGCTGTGAAGACCCATCTGAAAAAAATGCTACCGTCTCTCCAATTTACATGATTTTTTAAAATTTTGATCATAACTGTGCCTGATCAAAAATATCTACACTCTTGGTCAAGCACATAAAGGGAATTTAAAACCAGATTTAAGATAAAGCTAACCTAAAAGGACCATTTCTCTTCTAAACAGTCTAAAGCCAGCCAAAGTAAACTGAATTCCTATCCTGCCACTCAATATTTTTTAAAGAGCTCTTGTGATAAAGAGTTCACTTTTTGATTAAAATAAATTCACTCTTTTGGTCTTATTAAAGAGTTCAGTCATTTCATTCTAAGCTCAGGCACATGTATACATTATAGCAGCTATTACATTTTAAAACCAGCCATGGTTTCCCAGTTGTTCAAAGCATTGAAGTTTTCTACGTATAGGCTTTACATGATTTCTGATTTTCTAAAAAGATGTTGGTAAAGAAATAAACTGTTCTGCTTACCCACGTAGAAGATGGGCTCTACTTCGTAAAGTTCGTATTTCTCTCTAGTTTTGTTCTGCAGCTGTCCCTTGAATTTCTGGCTTCTAAATGGTTTGTGCTGTAGTTTGATCCCCTTCCGATCTGCTCGTCCAGGAGCCAGGAGTAATGAGGTTGTGTTTGCAGCCCACACGAGGACTAATGCACTAGGTGTGGTTAGGACCAGTTATTATATGACATAGTGCCTTTGCGCTCTGTGCAGCACAGCAGTAGGGAGCATGCCAAATAGCTCCCCTTGCCCAGAGTGCTGTTGTCAATAGTATTTCGTGAGTTTAAGCGCCATGGCTTAGTGTTACCAGGTCAAAACCTGCATTTGTTTGAATGTGAGGTTTTTTTCTCCTCTAAAAAAGCTTTGTGTCATCTTACACTTTTTATTCTGCAGTTATCTGAAATGCTGTTGTGCCTCTTGCTCCGTTCTCTGAGAGCCCTGTGCTTCTGCGGGCCACTCGGGGAGGAGGATGCTCACATTCAACTGGGGATCGTCCCAGATCAGCAGCACATTACAGGATGGAACTGTGTGGGCTGAGTTGGGCTTTTTTATCAAAAGAGAGCGAGCGCTGAAGACAGCCTAATCACTGCACTGTCACTAATTCACAGCTCTAGCTTCACCCTTGCACACCCAAGAAGTCATCCCTACCTGTTAGAGAGTGAGCATGACAACTGGTCTGCAGTGAGGGGGGGAGGAGGGAGGTAAGCTATATGTTTATTTTTAGCAAAAGTGCTTTCTGATGATGTTATATGAAAACTGAAAGTCTTTTGGGGTGGAGGTTGGGTAATGTTTTCTTTTTTTTGCTTGTAAACCAGACAAATGCAGACAGCAGAGAGAAGGAAGAGTACGTACTGCAAATCAAATCTCTTACCTACAAAGATATTATGATGTGGAAAATGGCCCCTTAATTTAATTAGGCTCTCTTGTTATCAAATTATTACCCGCATGGTCAGCAAGGCCTCAGACAGAAGCAGAACATAATCAAGCTGCTCAGGAAGCCTGTTAAGTAGTAATTGCTCCTCCAGAGAATTGATCAATGTCAAGATGGCTTTTTTTTTGTTGTTGTTGTTGAATAGTTCCAGGAAGAGGCTTTGTCTAGTTTGAGCGTCCACATGGCTCTGGCTTGGTGGTGGTGCAGGCTACAGTCTGCAAAAAAATATGCAGCAGCACTGTTGATAACTTAGAGTTTACCAAGTGTCTGGCATAAACTATTTTTGAAATACTAACAAACACATTTACTGGTCCAAGTGAAAGGGTAAGCAAGCTGTTGAATTGGTGCTTTGGTGGTTTCCTTTATTCACTTGTGGTGTAGCTTTTACACATCATGACCTTAGTTCACAAACTAGCCTGATCAGTGCTATTCCTTTCCTTGCAATTAGTTCGATTTTTAAGATTTAAAAAAAAAAAAAAATCTGGAAATTGTGATAGTACAAAGATCCTCAAGGCCAAGCCAAGGATGCTCTGTAAGGACTGCACTGAATCACATTGTTTCTTGGTTTTTTTCTCTGCCCAGTAACATCTAATTTTTTGATCCAAAGCTACTTCAATTTTCTTTTTAAATACTGTGAAATTACCTACTTTACAGTGGAACTGTGGAAGTAATGCAGAGCAAGGCAATCCACGTCTGCTCCTTCCATCATTGTCGAAGTTGCAGCATGTTTTGTTTTTGTAAGGCAAGTCTGCAAGTTGCCTGCCCACCTGAAGTAAAAAGTCTCAAATGATTAGAAATTTATTTTTCTTTAGAAGTCAAGAAATCCCATAAATATTTCTGATGTATGTTAAGTGGCAGAACAGAATGTAATTAGTGCATAAGCTTAAAGAAAAAACATCCAGGTGTTAGAAAAAGTTTCAACTTAAGTAATTCAGTTATCCTGGGGCAGGGGGAGGAGGATACAGCTACCACAGTGCAGGGTTTTATTTTATTTATTTTCGTATTCCAGAGAGAGAGAGAGAGTGAGCAAACACTTTCAAAAAAAGATCAAATACATTTTTATTTTATTCTAAGCCAACTGGAGGGGTTCTGTGAAGGGGCTGATATGGCAGAACTCAGCCTTAAAAAACAACAGACTGAAACCCACAATCATAATTGTAACAACTTGAAAAAATGAAGGGGTTTTGGGCACATATTATGCATTATGCAGGACAACTAAGAGCAGAAATGTTTGTTTGTGGAGAGTGATTTAAACTGTGGGGTGGGTGAGTGGGTTTTTTTTAAGTTGTTTTTAACTATTTAAGAGTTAAATGCAGTGTGAAACAGAGTTCCCAGTGGTTGCTGTTGAAGCATGCTTGTATAGCGATGGTGACCAGAGAAAGGGCTAAGGTGCAGCAGCACAGGCTCTGGCAGTGGTCAGCTGCACAGGCATAAGGAATGGCCCCTGGTCTGCCTGTGCAGCCTCCCTCCAGCAGCTAGCAAGGCTGCGTCTTCTGGAGCCAGAAGCTGCCTCTTGCACACATTGGCTCAGCAACACCAAGGGCCCAGACCATGGAAAATTCCATTTCATAATTTTGAGCTCTACAACAGCTTGTGGCAGCACGTATTGCAGTTTATAAACTGAACAGGTGGGTGAAGAAAGTGTCTGTTTTAAACCAGCTATTTACTGGGTCACTGACATAGCTATTTTTGGCCCGAGTCCCATGTGGGGAGTGTCTGTGTGTCTTCAAACATAAGCTCTTGACACACTGATGTAATTCATACTCTGGAGTAGCTTTCCAGAGTTAGGTGGGTGTACCCAGGACAAACAAGCTACCTCATACTGATCCTTTCAGAGGGTGATTGAAGTAAAAGGCTCAAGCATCTCCCTCGTAATTTGGGTGCAGTTCATTGTATTCGTAGTCAGTGCTGTTGACATGCATGTGAATAGTTCAAGGTTTAGCTGTTGCTGCACAAAACCCAATGACTGCATTGGCCAAAGCGTGCAAGACAGTGGACTTGACAGGCAACTAACCATAACAGATAGCTTGTTATAGTACAGCACAGGCTAAGCAGGTCCCTCAGGTGCGTTATTTTGGATGCCCAAGAGCCATGAAGTTTCTAAACCTGTGCAGCAAAAAAGTTACTGCTTCTCCTTTACAGCAGTTCTCTTTCCATTGTACAATCAGCTTGCAAAGATGTGAGAAAATTTAGCTGCTGTGGCCTGGCCCTTGCTGCTGCCTGTTGATGCAAATGTGCTGAAGCTAGAGGAAGCAGAAGTTCCTTGGCTTTCATCAGAAAAATGAGCAGGAAACTGAATGCTGGGTACAGCAGGGGTGCAGCTGAGTACAGATCTATGACTGAAACAGATCCAGTGCATTGATGGAATGTATCAGGCACCAGAGAGAGAAAGACAGACTGGGAATAGTGGTATGAAATCAGGAAGAGAAAACATCCTGCCTCCTCAGCACTTTAGGAGGGTAAAAAGAAGTAATCACATCGCCCACTAAAACTAAACTGAAAGAAAAAAAAGCAGCAGTTTGCCAAATAGAAGGACCAGGGCAAATCCCCACTCCCCCAGCGCTTGTTTGGTAATTCAGACCACGAGCAGAGATCTCTCTCCCATTGTTTATTTCATCGTTAGTGCCTTTCAGCACTGCTTGTCTACTAGGAAGTTCCACAAACAGTAGGAACACAAGTGCAGAGAGGGATTAGGGTAACTGCATCATGAGCTGGTCTCAGGAGAGCTTCTTTCACTGTCTTGTTTCTCTGACATTCAAGCAGCCATGGCAGAAGACCAGAAGCTGATGTGCCTGTGTCGCACAGGGCCTCTCACTTTTACTGTCTCTCGCCACAGACCCTAGAAAGGGGCAGGCTCCAGTTTTTCCATCAAGGATTTGATCCAACTTGTTCCATTGATCAGTTTTGTAGTGGCAATGACATACTCTGTGCCTCCATCTTCCATTTGTGACAGAAATCTCAGTGCAGCGATTTCTGCGTATGTTACGCCTCCCAGGAAGAATACCAGAGTGACTCTGTTCTCACCATGTTGACCTGTGTATTCAGAGAAATTTACAGGTTGTCTTAGTTTTATTTTTGTCTCCTATCTATCAACTGTCAGTGAAACTCAAAATGACCTAAAAATAACATAAACATAGCAGCTGAATTAGAGGAGAAACCTACTGGGCAGAATACCAGACTGGGACCCAGAAATGCAGCTCTGGAGTCTCTTTACAGGATGTGCTTCTGCCTGCCTGGGCTTAACACTAGGAGAGTGACGCTGACCTTCTTTGTAAAGTAATGTTACGTATTAAAATCACAGTGTAAGGTTAGGGTTTATTTTAATACTTCGATGAGAAGTTAAACAAATGTACAGCTCTATAGTATCTTCAGTACACATGGTGCTGTGCATTAATAGCAGGCTGAATATGTGACTGGATGTTTTAAAGAGACCAGAAAGCTATCTGTCAAAGATGGGTTAGGAAGATCTAACACTGCAGTGGGCCAGGGAGATGAGATAGATGCCTGCACTCTGCCAGCCCTGATTTCAGTTTGCTTCATTCCAGCCTAACAGAGATGCATCTCCCTTTAAAACAAAAAGGGAAAACAAAGCAAAACTTACGCTTTTTCTGAAGGCCAGTAGGTAACTGCTGCCTCTCCTCAAAATGGGGACCCGGCAGCATCTTTAAAACCTCCTCTATGCTCCGCCACCCTGGCCGAGCCAGCAGCTGTGCCAGGCGTATGCTCAGCGGAGCGTAGCCACTGTACACATAGGAGATATCATTGGGGTTCTGCAGGAGAGAGCAGAGTGTGAGCAGCAAGTGAGTGCTACTTTGTGCTGCAAAACAGCACCATAGAAATAAAAAAAAAATGAAGGTTTTCCTGTTGCACATAATTCTGTCTTGTTAGATGTAATGTTCACTGCTGAGGTGCCTGTTTACCTGTTCATTAACATCATCCATCCATAAGCGCAGGGTTTTCCTGATCGTTGGGTAGTTATTCCTACCACTTGTTTGAGGTTTCAGGAGTCCGGCCTTTTCTAAGTTGTTTAAGGTCAATATATGTTCATAGCCATAAGTCTGCAATATGAAGAAATCACCTTCAATACCATGTCAATAGTCCATGACAGGAGTGTTTAAAAAAAGAGAAAAGGTAAGAAAGCAGAAGGTAAGAAAGAAAAAGGCAAAGATGTTAGTTTAAAAATGTTTTTTTTGTTTAAGATCTCTCCAGAGTGTATTCCATCTAGAGTGTTTAAATCCTGATAGCAAAAAGTGCAATGATATAAACCTCTCTGTATCTACATGCTGTAAAACACATATAAGCACCTCCTGAGTCATTGCTATCAGCCCAAACAGAAGCCTCAGCACTTGCTCTGTACACACTAGACGTCAACACTACCCATGTATAAGATGCACCTGTCTAGAATGCAAGTGTTATAGAGCTGAGGCTTTGATGTGGATTTTCTCAGAAATCTATCAATCCAAAAGTTACAGCCCAACCTGGAGAATCTCTCTTTTGTAATGGTCCAGAACCTTCTGCTTCAGTCCACTATTGCATACAGATTGCAAGCAAACGAGACGTAGGATCTTGATTAATGGATGTTTTTGAGCTATGCAGTCTTCAATATAATTGTTAACCTATTAAAAAAAAAAACAAACCATAAGCTGTTATTTAAAGACTTGTTAAAATACCTGGAAGACCTGGAAAGAAAGATCTAGTTTTGCCTAGTATCTCCAAAACAGCAAGAAAGAGGGTGCAGCTGCTCTCCAGGCAGCTCAAGACCATCTGTAAAACAGTGATCCAGCACTGGCTCCACCTAGCATCTTTCTAAAGCATGTCAATTCCACAGTCAATAGCTAGACTTTGATGCACTGAAAAGTTCTGATTAACGGCCTTGAATCTTTCACTGATCCCTCACAGCATGTAGTGCCCCTGTACAAGTCGAAGCACCCCAGCTGTGTAGACCTGTGTTACAGGCAATGATAGGTAACCGGAGCCCAGCAAAGCACACAGTACAGCACCGTCTCCAAGTACATTCAGCGATGCACATCACTTGGAAAAAATTGCAAATGTGCAAGGAGACGTAAGTGAGAGCTCACAACCTTGACACTGGAAGGAGACAGACATCATCTAAATCAGATGTTTCCTCTCTCAAAAACCCCAAATGGAAAAAAACCCAGAGAAATAAGTTGGGTTTTTTTTTTGAAGATGTAAGAGTCACTAATTGTCATTATCTACTTACCTTGTCTGTGTCTATTCCAGACATGAACTCTTGTTCCACTGTTAAATTATCAAAGAAATCTTCAGATGCTTTGGGAAAAGAATGAAAATCAATACAATAGCAACTGACAGCTTATTTTCTACATTTAACATTTCAGCAGAGATGCACTGGATGGAGCAAAGCCAATTTTTGCCAAGCTGAAGTCCATCAAGTTGTCTTGCATGTTGCTGTATTTAAATTAGTCAGGTAGACTATTCAACGAATACTCACTGGTGATGTCTTTGATGAGTTCTGCAATGGAGGTGTGGTTTGCTAGAGAACTTCTTGCTGCCTGCATGTGTGGCAACTGTGAGACAAACTGCTTAATCTCTCCAACAGTTTTCGCATGGTGTCTTTCCTAAAGAAATCCGTCGCTTAGGTTAGGTCTTGTTCAGATTAACTGGCCCTACACCAACTAGATAATTTTATCATGAAAAGGTTTTTTACTGTACTCAGTGCAACAGCAGATACTGTTAGAAATATGCAACCTTTTAGACAAAATACTTTAAATGCTTGAACTAAAGTCACAGCATTACCTGTAACAGCACTTTGATCATTAGAAAAGGCAGGACAATAAAACAGGATCATTAGACTGTTTTTTCTCATTTTACCAGTGTTACCAATCACTTTTCTCCACCTTTGTCTGACTTCAGCCATCACTATCTGCTCCTCAGTTTCCCTACCAGAAAAACTACTTTGCTAGCTGCCAGTAAACACGGAGCCCTAGGCAAATGCAGTCAGAGATGGGGGACATTTCCCCTCAAAGCAGTAGTGAAAGGTGCTGAGGAACTGGGTTGGCAGGGTCTGCGTCCCTCTCAAGCAGAAGTCCGCCAGTCACTGTACCTGGCTGTAACAATGTCCCAGGTTTTGAGCAAGGATCTGATGAAGCACAATGCAGACTTTAGCTCTCAGAGCAGTCCAGAGGTCTGTATTTCATTTGGGCTACTTGTCTCTTGCTGCAAGTTGGAATAAAAATAATAATAATTTGACTCATATGTGAAGGATTTAAATGGGCATGTGCAGGCAGGAGAGTGATAATGACGAAGCCTGCAATTTAAGTCCTCTGCTGCCAATATGCTGCTGTTTCATTATCACCTATTGCCTCTGACAATTTCTTAAATTTCTTTTTTTTTTTTTTTTTTAAACAACCATTATGAATAATCCATCTTTAGCACCTTCAGCATTAGTATTGCAGTAATAGACATTTACTAGGAGATGAGGCTGAGCACACAGTATTTCAGTTAAGGTACCACTACCTCATCTTAAATGTGGCAGAAGCGAAGAGGCAAAGAAGAAACCAAGGAAATACAATCAAAGAGCGTAACAAGTTCTCTCGAGAATCACCATGAAGTCTGAAAGCAGAGATGTGGGATCTCAGTTTCTTTATGAATCATCAAGACGATGTTTTCAAACAAAACCACAAGTGCCCCACAGCACTCTCCAGCTTTGTCTAAGGTGACACGTGAGCATGAATTTACAGGTCAAACCTCCTGTAAGACAACAGTATTTTTCACATTCCTATTGTCTTTTATGCCAGCCATAATACTCTATGAACATTCTGGAGTTTTATTTCTTAAAGCTTTTTCTCTGCATCCTCAGGGAATACAAAGGGAAAAGGACCCTTCACTTAACAGGTAACAACAGCAACAAAGTGGAATTGATCAGTATGCCAAAATTAACCTTTGGCCTCTTGCAGAGGGAAGCAGCACCTGACTGTTCTGTAGACTGAAGAAAGCAATTCCTATTATGGGAACTATGGGCTCACACAGCAGAAATGGGGTTTAGGCTAGCTCTGCGACAAGCTTTTATCAGTGAGGATATGAAAAGCCCCAGAACAGAGGTGTGGGGAGGAGAGGATCCGCATTACTACAGGATTCTTAAGAGAAGATTTGACCAACACCTACTCAGAACAGTTGAAACGGAGCTGATCTTGTCCCAGGACAGGGGAACAGACTGGAGGGGCTTCTGAGGACTACCTGTTTTTTCTTTGGCTGGAGGATTACTCCATGGCAACAGCTCAAGCTGCCAGTCACAGCCCTGCTGAGCACAGACTGCCTGTACCGGACAACAAGAATGCCCAAGGGATGCACGGTCAGATACAGGCCTCACCTCAAAGGCTGCTGAGATGATCTTGGCTTTCTTGCTCAGCACTGACCCCACAGCATTGAAGTTCTTGTCTCGGATTTCAGCATACAGCTCTTCAGCAGAGTTCAGCTGGAGCTTCTTGGGTTCTGTGGGGAGATCTTTCCCACCCTCACCCTGCTTCTTTGGGGCAAACTTCTCAGGAGGGAGTTTCACATAAGCTACCAAATGCAGAGGAATAACCTTTATAAGGACTGGAACTTCACCACCAGAAGTTAAGATAAGCAGGCTGTGGGAACGCGTCCCCTGAGCTGGAAACAGTTCTGAGCAGCAAAGCTAATATAAACACCCGGAGGACTCAGTGTCTATGTGTTAATTAAGAAGAGTCTCCCTGTACCCACTCAGGGACTCAGAGACCTGTACACACATACATGATCAGAACCCAAGTGCTAGCTACCCTGCTAATGAAGAGATTTGGAGGCAGCCTTCCAGGCAGTCTTCAGCACAGCAGGAAGGATTAAAACCCGTAAATGCCTCTCTGGAGTTTTTCTTACTATCTTCTCAAGAGCACGAGAGGGCTCTCAGTGGCCTTTCACAAACTGTTCCTGACCCCTCAGTGTGGCACAACATGAGCCAGCCAGGCTGGAGGGTGAAGGCATACAGTAACATCTCTGCTCCCACATTACGTGTTCTGTGTCACCATGTCTGCACCCAGCCAACATCCAAAATATTCCCATTCAATAACATGCACTGTACTCAACTCCCCTTCCTAGGCAAAAAGAGAGCCAGAGCTGATCTTGATGGGCTCTAGCTTGGGACTGAACCATTCCCACAGTAAGTTCAGGTGAGCTGCTCCCATATCACTGTCATTTAGTGAAGCAGAAACCCACCTGACACACTGCAACCTGCCCTAGCAATCAGAGACCCCCCCCCCCTTACCCAGCAGTACTCACTGTTCTGAATTCCATAGATTTCATCTATCAGCCCTTCGTATGTCAGCTGCGTAGCTAACGGCGTCAGCAGATCAATGTTGCGGTCCAGCAACAAGAGGGTATCAAAGACGGGAAATATCGAGTTCTGGCTTCCAGGGAACTCACGCTTCATCCTGATCATCATATTAGCCACGTGCTGAAAATAAATCATGTCGGTCTGGTTATGGTGCAGGCCACAACAGATAGATTTGACTTCTAAGCCCTACAAGCACATGCTCATGCAAGTATGGGGTGCAGCCCTGTGTAAAGGAAGAGAATGGCAAGAGGTACAAACCAGCTGACTGATGGGGGCAGGACGAGACAGAGAAAACAAAGTCCTTCTCTGCTGCTCTCTGCAGCTTAGCAGGCCAGTGACTGTGGCCAAAGCGCTGAGTTCACCTCAAGTCACTCCCTCGTTACAAAAGGTACCAATTAAACCGTCGGTTGATCAGAGAGAAGGAAAAAGGGTGAGTTATAGGGAGAGACGAAAAAGCTAAGGCATGAGCAGTAGGTTACACATTTCCCACTTTATTCAGCCCTTCTGATACCAACAGAGTGGCTAAGTGTTAAAACTCCATAGAAAGAAGAACCACTGAAAACACAAAGGCAGTGTACCTGTGAGCAAAACATATGAAATCAGATAAATCCTCCTGACAAGAAGACTTATGGAACAGCAAAGATTGTTCTTTTGGCCAGAGATGACAAAGGCCCGATGGCCATGATCCCAAAATTCCAATATGACAAGAAGTGTCCGTGGCAGGATTCAAAAAACCCACAGGTGCATTTAACCAAACACTCCTTCAGGCAGTTCCAAAGGACAAGATGCAGTTTTTAAGCAGCAACATTTGCCTTACCCGGGCACACTCGCCCTTCCCAAAAATCTGCGGGATGGTTCCGTAGAGAGCCTGCAGCGTCATCAGCCCCTTTGCCGCATGGTACAGACTCGTCTGGTCGCTCTCCAGGTAACATTCCTAAACAAGAAGAAGGATTCCCGATGGAAGCTGTCAATCGAACACAGCTGCTTCCACAGCAGGACATGGTCCATGTGAACAGTTCAGAGGAGACAGAGGCTGGGGAAAAACTACCGCTGTTGGCAAATATGGACCTTATCTGTGCTGTTACTACATTAAATCATTAGATAAAGCAGACACTAATATTTTTGAACCCCACATGGTACTCCGAGTTTGATGAAGAGGAATGAGAGAGCCAGAAAGTGACTGCAAAGAGCCTTTCCCTCTAATTAGGCCAATCTGAGAGCACACCACCTCATCATAGCTGCCGACAAGCAGCTGCAAGCCCTGACACGTCCACTGGGCTACACTTAATGAGGCAGAGATGGCCAAAGAAACTCTCAAACCTTTCCGTCCCCAGACACAGCATTCTGAGAAAACAGAATACACAGCCGGTATGTGAGAGCTGTTAATTCTCGGTGCAGCTCAGTGCGCAGTATTAACCATTGTACATGGCTCTTTGGCTGCATACTGACACAAACTGTGCTGGCTCTTTGTAACGGCTAAGTATTTTAAGCCTTGTGAATGCTGAATTTGTGAAAATAACACCAGCAGTTAAAGCTGGAGGAACTGGGGTGCAGCTTGGTGTAGCGATTGTTCCTTCAGCGTTTAGTCAGAAAACACACAGAGAAGTTTAGGCTCAGTTCAGCACTCAGGATCAAGTCATATTTGCTCTGCAAGGCCTTTCCCTGCTGTGCGGGTCACAGACAAACCCTCCGAGAGCCTCTGTACCAAACAGCAGCAGCCAACAGAAAAGCGCACAGCATTTTTTTCTTGAAGACGAGAGGAGCACGTACCTTGAATGCACTCTCGGACTCCATAGAGAGCAGGTCTCCATCGAAGGGTATCAAGTCCAGGCTGTACTGCTCTCGGTGGATGAAGGACCCCAGCACGCCCTGCTCCTTCAGCCACTGCTCGCAGAGGAGGCTGCGGCGCGGCACGAAGAGGATGTGGAAGTCCCTCTGGGGAGAACGGCCTCTGTCTTCCCTGGAAGAGTCATAGGCAGGAGCACAGCAAACAGTAACTCAGCTGCGCAGGTAACCAGCACAGACCGCAGGCTGGGGGCACTGAATTCAAAGGAAACAGGAATGCCGCATTTGGTTATTATTACCAACTTCCATTCCTAACCTTGTATTTCAGGATGTTTTTTACCCAGCCATATGCATCCACAGCCACAGGTCTGAAACCGGGGCGGGGTGGCTTGGTTTTCCTGCAGTTCTCAAAAGGAGGGTCGATCAAAGCGTGACTCATTCCAGCTAATTAGAAGGAACGGACGTTCTCTTTGACGAGGAAGGCCCTCTCTGCATCCCCAGCCGAAGTGAAAACCCCCTCCCTTCCCACGGTGTCTCGCACCCCGACGTGACAAACCACACGGCAGCTTCAGTCCAAACCTGTCCCCTCCTTCGGCGGGAGCCCCGGCCGGCTCCCAGGAAGAGGCCCGCGGGGCGGCCCCCCGCAGCACCCGCC
>WAAD01040330.1:0-22167 GCA_013389945.1 Fregata magnificens | reverse complement strand
AGCCACGCAGCGAGAGGCCGCGCCCCCTGGCGGGCGCCGCGCCGGCGCCAAACCCCTTCTCTTTTGCCCTAAATGCCCCATCTTCCACCGGTTTGTGGACGCCAGCAACGTTCGTCGGCCGTTACCGAGAGCCTGCTGCGGGAGGGTTCGCGGGAAGCGTTAGTAGAAACATCCCACAACGCTGCCAAAGTTTTTCTTTCTATTTATTTACAGTGCAGCCACAGGGCAGGTGTCCCCCCACGCAGAGCCCGGAACGCAGATACGAAAGAAAACACACATTCTTTTTTTCCAAAATATAACTTTAATATATATATATGCATATATACACACACACCCACCACGCACACACACTATATAGAAGCTGAAAGAATGCAAAAAGGAGGATGTCCCACAAACTGTTTTAGGTGTGCACAGCATACGGGTTTCTAAAAAACCCCACAGCAGCTCCGTTTCTTACCTGCTTCACGATTTCATGTTTCACACTGCCATCAAACCGCAACCCAGAGCTCACGTTCACTGAGCAAAATCACAGTCAAATGAGTAAATGAAGATAAAGATGAAACATTTCTCAACCCAGTCCAGTGTCAAAAAAAGCTTAAAAATCTAAATGTACAAATTCAGCCTTAAAATGGTTTAGTGCAAATATGAAAATTAACAGCATAATTTTAAGGTCTTTAAATAAGCTTTAATATAACTATAGTGCTTCATTCCTATACGTGTTTTCCCATCGATAGATGCAACGGCCTGGGGGCATTTCTTGTTAAGAGTGGGAACAAACCCAGAACCTGGAAAGAAACAGGATAAAGTCATTTGTTATATCATTTATTTATATTTCGCTTAAGTTTACTGAAGGGAGATAGGGTATTTATTAGCGGAGGAATAAAATATTTATCCATGTACTGATTCTGGAGTGGATGGGCAAAGGGGGTGGGAGTGAGGGGGTCAAGAAACACCGTCCCTTTTCCTGACATTCAGCACACACAAATGCTGGTGGTATAAGTCGTCCGATAAGGGCGCACAGACAGTCTATCGTCCCGGCCGCGCCTTGCATTAGAAGGTCTCGTCGTCATTGCAGTCGGCCGTCCAGTGCCCGAACATCTCGCAGGTATCGCAGTAGGGGCGTTCCTCTCTCCTGCTGCCGTGGTAAGCCGAGTGGGGCGGCTCCTCCAGCATCTGTGCCTGGGTCGGACAGTCTTCAGTGTCGTGAAGATCAAAGCAGCCGCAGATATCGCAGAAGAGACGAGGTTTCTTCTTTGACAGGCTTTCTTCCTCACTGCAAGATCAGCACCAGGGCAAGTCAAGCAGTGTACTTCTCCTCATACAGGAGAAAGGCCTGCTTCCCTGCCCTGCATGATAACCATAATTACTGAAACTAAGGAAACACCACAGGGGTCAACAAAAACATAAAAAAAAATTACAGAACCCCTTCTGAAGGTCGTCTGATATCTTGACTACCTTGCAGTAACCCATATTCCCTTATACTGTAATATTTACTAAACAAACTGCTCTGTTTGTGTAAATATTTGCACAAATGCAGACATTATTTAAAAAAGAAACAAACATAAACTAGTTTCTCTTTTCTCTTGATAGAAGAGACCTGAAGTCACAATATATCAAATAGGTTTTAGTTCTGTTTCTCTGGACTGGATCTCCCCATCTCAATGCAGCTACCAGCCTCTTGAGAGCAAAGACTCTTCTACTTAATCTGGAAAGGGCCAAACTCAACCAAGACTGACAAACAAATATGTTATGACACATCGGTGTTTGTGATCGATAACTACAGAGGATCATTTTGCACCACCAGGTACACTGTAGTAATGGACCTAAAAAGAAAGCTGGATTCAATCACCCTAAAGTCAAGAGAAAGCTATGTTTGTCCTTCCTGACAGCTGAAATCAGGCCGGTGCATTTTGCAGCTGACAGAACTGACTGCTACCAACAGTTCCCAAGGTTTCCTTTAGGATTTATACCTGTCATAGTTATTTATCTCCTCTTCATTGCCATTGAGGGCTGCTTCACACATTCTTTGTATTTTCAAGTTCAATTCTTCGTTTCTCCTTTGCAGATCTACTATCACTGAATTCAGGAAGTCGATCTATGATAGTCGAGAACAAGGACAGTCAGCAGGGCTGAGGACTGCGCTTCAGAGCAACAAAGGGATGGCCCTTAAACTGACACGTGCAGACCTGCATTAACTCTTACCGTTGGATGGTTCTATTACAAAGAGCACCCATGGACACTGAGAGAACAAGGGAGAGGGACTTCCCAAAGGACCTCTGAGACCCTCGGTATGATTTCTGTCCAGGGAGCTAGGTAGTTCTGCCCAGCCAACATGTCTGACAGACATCAGTGTGTCTCAACCCACCACTGATAGAATGAGTTCTTTTTCTAACGTTACATTTTGAACATAAATCCAGTTGCGTAATTCTGACCAGAACAGCGTCTCTGTTCCTCTGAACCTGCAGCTCTAGGGGATACTCTCAGGGCTATCCTGGAGGGGCAGTGGGACAGCGCAGCGCACCTGTATGGCATCTCCCAAAGCTAGTTTGAGCCACAGAGATCAGTAGGCCAGCACTGCAGCAGCACTGCTGCACGTAATCAAGTAAAGCTTGGCAAATTAACATAGTGAATAAAATAAAGGAAGCCAAGAAGTGGAACAAACCTCGTGCTGATTGGAAGGAAGCATTGCCATCAGCAGGTGAATTCAAGGAAGCAGAAAAACAGAAAAAGATTGGTGGTTAGTGTATGTTAATTACACTACTTCTGATCTCTGTGCAGACTAGAAAGGACATTTTTTAAATCAACATGACTGACATCAGTGATCTAACAAGGATTTTTATAATGAGCAGAACGTGCTTCTATTCTAACCACGTTTCCTAGGCATTTGTTGTCACAGGCCGCCTGTTGCACGGCAGCACTTCACATGTTCATTGTGATCATCATACTCTTTGATACATGTCTTTCCTGCGACCAAGCACAGGCTAACTGAGCAACTTCCTTGCCCCACTGCTGCCAACCCTCATTCTGAGTGAAGTTCTGCAGTGAAGAAGCAGCAAAGATCAACATTTTCAACTGCAGAAGCTTAGAAGCAGCGTAGGAGCTCAGGTAGCCCATGTCTCCACCAAGATGGCAAGCACCACAGACGCAGGTGGGTCACACCTTATTCCTTGTTCACATCCAAGAAACCTTTGGAAAGAACGGCAAGGAGCAGTTTATGCGTGTGCTCTGCTGGGCAACGGGCATAAACCAACAGGCTGCAGGTCAAAACTTGCCATGCCTGCTTTCCTGCTTTCTTCCTCATGTTCCAATAACCTGAACTATTTCTCCAGAATCACTCATCACTTGATTCTTAATATTTACTGTCATTAATATTTCCCTTCAGAAGCAGAAGGTTACCAGACAAATCTGCCCATTATAATCCTGATTTACAACATCTGATAGGAACTGTCTTTTGAAAAATATTTCACTCTGCCTACAGACACACTGCTGTTTTAGCATGCTGATGTTTCAGATCAAATACCTGCTTCTCTTTTGCAATTTCCTCTTGAAGTAGATTAGCAGCAATGTCGCCTTTAAAGAAAAAAACCAACAAAAACAAACAAGGTGTAAGTATCCAGTAATCTAAATTATGAAACATACAATGGCTTAGTCAGAGACTGAAATAATGTAATAGCCTCTAGTCTCCAAGACATCTTATTCTTGCTGCTTTCTAATCACTCAGTATAAGCTTTGGTAAGGGTGACTTCTTTGGGGAATTTTTTTGACCACTGCATTACAGAAGCATATGCAATACTGCACATTACTTATTAAAATACAAAAAATGTGTGTACAGGGGACAGCTAACATTCACGGGTCTGCAAAGGAACGCTCCTCTGTTGAGAGATGAGACTCTAGCGGTACGAAGCTTAAGAAGCTCAGCATAAGGTAAGCATTAGTGTCTTAAAATGTGGGATTCCCAGTCCTGTGCTCAGCTAGGTGGTTTTGTTATGACGCCTACACGTTACTTTGCAGCTACAGCAAGGAAAACCAAAATCAGTCTAAGAGAGGCTCTTGCACAGAAGCCCCACCATAAACAGGATGAAGTTTTATGGCTTATGCACATTTCATTTCAAGTCAAATTGCACCCCTGCCCTGGTGAAAATGGGGTAAACTGGCAATGTCAGTAGATTTCATATTTTGCAGCTGGTCAGATTTCCTTAGTTCAAATCTTACGTGTGTTCCACAACAGGAAAATCACATGTCTCAGGAGGTGCAATTCGTTAAACCTCCTTTTAACTATCTGGTTAACAGCTGCAAAAATCTACCAGATCAAAGCTGAAGGCACAGAGGCAGCAAAGAGGCACTCTCTTTTTACCTGAGGAGCTAGTTACTGTTAAAGGCTGTTCGTTGTTTTCCTTGAGTTTTTGCTCCAAGTTCTTCACCTTTTCCTCAAGTTTCAATTTGTCAGACTCCAGTGACTTAACCACTGACTGCAAGGTTTTTGCAGAAGCGTTTTCTCCACGGAGCACCGTGATCTGTAAGAATTATTTAAGAATGCTTAGACCTTCCAGAATGAAGTAGTAAGAGCTAAACAGCCACCAAAACCACATGCCAGAAGTCACCTAACTAGGCACAGATATCTGAAGGTTTAATTCTAAGGTTTAACTAGCTTCTAGCCATAACTTAATCTGAAATTAAGAATCAGCCCACTCTTCCTCATTTACCTCATTTCTGAGTTTTTCCAGTTCCTCATCTTTCTGTGTGATCAAGGCACTAGTAACACTGATGGATTTTTGTAAAGATGCTCTCTCTTCATCAATTTCTTTTTTTAATGTTGATTCTCTAAAAGAAAACCAAATACAACCAGGAATCATCTAAAGAATAGGTTATTGTAGTCGCCTAAAGAAGTTTAATTTAATTTCAAGTATTAGACTATTGTAAGAAGTGGTTCTTAAAAAGCAAATTTCAATTCTGTACTTGACTAAGGTTTTAGGTAAGTATAAACATTTCAGATGTTACAACTGTGGAAACAAAGCAAAAACTTTACCTAGGTAGTACATGCCAGAATCTGCATATCATCATATCCATTTGAATTTAAAGAAGCAAGTTAATAGACTGGGGAGATACAGGATAAACAAACATGTTGCACAATGTTCCACAAAACCTAACTTCAGAGTTTTGTTACTTCTTGAAAATTATTAACAAGCAACAAAACATACATGCAAAGCTCATTATACAAGTTGTCATGCAAAGCATTGATGATGCTGGAAATATCAGCTGGTCCTCACTAATTTCAGTAACATCATTATTTCCTGAAACACGTACTTTGAGAGTTTCTGGGCCTTTAACAACTTCAGTTTCAGCACAAAACCATGTGGGATTTGTTTTACTTCATGGGAGAAGGGTTAAAAAGAAATTCTCCAAAGCAGGCACAAACCCCTTCTGTGTACGTGCATCCAGTTTTCCCAAACTTTTCAGCTGATCTAATAAGAGACATGACTTCTGCCTACAAATCCTGTCCTGATAGTGATCTTAAGGCATCATAGCTATGACATCCTCACACTGATGCTAATGAGTCTTCCTGATAGGTCACAGAATACACACAGACAAGCAGTTGTCCTCTGGTGGGAGGACTATTGCTACAAAAGTTCCTTACGAGCTGAAAGGTTTTCATTTAAAAAAAAAAAAAAAATTTTTTTTAAAATTGTTACTCCAAAAATCTATGTGTACTTATCTAAAAGAAACTTGCTTTTCAGCGCACGAAGCAGTGCCCAGCAGCTAGCTGTTAACTCTCTGAGCTTCTGCAGGTGCAGCCAGTTTTCTATGCAATTCCATACATCTCAGTTTAGACGATCATGGTCTCACAGCCACAGCTGAGAGTGTTGAAGACAAACGAGGCTACCTGAATGCATACCCACTACACAAAAAGCACAAGGTAGCCAATGCTTCAAAGCTACCAAGTGACATAACAATTTCATTTTAGTAACTAAACAAAACTACACTCTCTTAGGACTGTTCAAGGGATCAAGAGCAGAATGCGTCCTTGCGTGACGATGCTCAGTAGGTAGGGGACAGCTAGTAAGTTCAATCAGAAAAGTTTTCATATCCATGGTATCTACAGTTAGTGAGAGCCATGATACCCAGACCATGAAATACAATAAATCTCACCGACTCAAGATAAATAAGAAACTCAACAATCAGAGCACAATTAATGCAATTCTTTCATTGTTAAGATTATACGCAGGAATGGAAGCAGCAAGTGGAGAATCTGGGGTTTAGAGAAGCTGATGCAGCTACCAAACAATAACCAAAAGGTTTATTTTGGTTTTGGTATTTTTTACAATGAGAGAATTAATACAAGCAGAAACACAACAAATTGCAGACTGCGCGATCTTGCTGTCCAATACAAGTTATACCCTGTTAACAAAAACCAAAAAGGCAATGGCATTTAACAGATCTCCTTGCCAACCCTGATTCAGCAAAGTGCTAAAAGCATGACAGCAATCTCTGCGTTCTTCAGCAGGATTACATACACACTCTAGCCTACCCCATGTTTTTAAATGCTTTGCTGAACTGGATCAAAAGTGCAGGGTGGTGGTGTGGGAAAGAAATGTGCCACCAATGCATGGGACGCTGCTGACAGAGCATAGCTGCCCTCTCCAATCCACTAAGCTGCAAATCCAGCGTTTACTTAAGGCAGGGGAAATGGGAAAGTACTTCTGGAAGTTGCTGCTCACAAGCTCTCCTGTACCTGAGACTTCACCCGGGCTTCCCTTTGCTATATACGCAGCTGTAGAAGGACAGATGGAAACCCCAGTGACTCATCTCATGCTCAAGAGCTTGTTATTTAGCCAATGTTTCCACTTTCTGGTCAGATCTTCATCTTAGAGATCAAGACTGAACATATGCTTTTTGTATAAATATGTTTAGTTTGCCATTTATTGGGCTTGGTTTCAACCACCACAAGCATTTAGGTGGTTGAAAGAGGCTAACAGTTTGTGAGCGTATAAATATATATTTACAAATTCAATATAGGAGTCTAGAATACTATAACACAGGGGGAGAGAAACAAGAGAAGAAAACAGGAGAGAAAACAAGAGGGGGGGGAAAAAGGTCCCTGTACTGTAGCACTGTTTTTTCTTTTACAGGGCAGTCTCTCCAGGAACCATGCTTTACAGCTCCAGTTGGAAGCCCTCTACAACGTTGAAACTGGGAATCCTACACACATAGTAGGTATATGTCACTACTTACTTATACGTAAGTGTAGATCACAGTTCACTTCCAGCATCAGCTGAGAGTCTACCCCACTGATGCTCTCAGCTTCAGTATCGTTTGTAGTATGATTCATATGAGTTAGTAAACGTAAGGAGCATATGCTGAATGTAAAATAACTACATGGTGACAACTTGCAAGAAAAATCTTGTAGAAAGTATTTATTTTATCAGGGGGAAAAAAAAAAGGGAAACTGATTCAGTGAACTTAAACTCTTCCCCTGCCAATTCAAGTCCAAAATAATCTGCTTGCCAGCAGGGGCTAACGAAAAACAACAATAAAAATGACTTTGTCATTTCACACGCCACTTTAAAATTTCTCTTTCTTGAGGAGGTTAAACCATGTTTTGAGCAGTGTGTGGAAGTCACGGGAGAGAGAGGGTTTTGTTTTGTTTTAACATAAAAAAATCACCCAGATTCTTCCCTTACTACAAAAATAAGAAATTCTAAGAATGAAGCAAATACCTTAAAGTGTTACTGGGCAAGCTTTAAAAATGCAAGATAACAAGAACCACATGTTAGAAACATGGAGTAGAAATGCAAAACATTGTAAGGAAGAACTAAATTTGCACCAAGGGGCTTTCTGTTTTGGTAAAAAAAATATATATATTTAAAAAAAAAAGTCTATATATATATATTGCTGAGTATTTTACAAAACAAAAGCAAGACACCAAGGGACAAAGGCAGCCAAAATATGTACAACAACTTTACTTAAAAAAAAGAAAAATTATTTATTGTAACGTGGATAGACTTTCTTGAGTCTTACCATTAAAGACACACAGATATAGCAAAGGAAGCAAGGGTAGGAAAGGGAAGAGAGAGGAATGAAATGAGTATCGATAAATAGCGCAAGCTCAAAGACAGTAAGACAGTCAGCAACCCACAATGAACCTAAAGAGCTGAAGTAACATAGAACCCCCTTAGATTCATAAATATCAAACTCCTGGTACTCCCAGCCGGACTATTTCATAGAGGGAGTTGCTAAAATAGAGGAAGACAATTCCTGTGGGTGGAAGGAAGGCAGGAAAACTACTGCTAGAGATTTGATCTAATTGAAACAAAAAGATGTCTCTTTCTCAGTATCTCAAATTCTTAACGCAAAAGGAAGACATCACCTCTCATCTCATCACCAACTTCACTGGAATTTGGGAATTTAGAGAGAGACTCTTTTTTATTTAATTAGCTCTTCGTTCAGCCTAACTTTTTTTGTTGCAAATAATGTCATATGCTGCCGTATTTTAACCCCTAGTGGCCTGCGGTCTGCTTCAGTGAGGTTGACTGTTTCTGCTACTTGTTTTACCCCTTCTGTTGGAGTTTATTCAACACTGTTGAGAAATGTCATTAAGCCAAACTTGGGCATCTCAGTGTAACCGACTGAAGGTGAAGTAATGTTAAAACTCACTTCAATGATTTCATAATTATCTAGGTTATTTCAGGCAGCTCACACAGAGTAAAAACAGGAGAAGGACAATCAGAGCCACACACCTTGCTTTTTATAACTTACTACAGAATTTGTCTTTTAAACTGTATGCTATGAAACAGAACTGCTGGAAAGTACTGAATGAATCTTGGGTCCCTATTCTCTCCTTCCTTTCCTCAAGGAACTTTCAGGAATTACGCTATTTAAAATAACTCTCAACTATTTAACATACATGTTTTAAAACATGTTAAAAAAACCAGGCTACAAACAGCATCCTAAGCTGTCAGAAGCACTAATATCCTCCTTTTCCCTCCTGTTCTACACATCAAATATGCTGGAGATGATCCTCAGTTGGTGTAAACATACTAATTGTGGGTGTCAAATGGTCTTTACACCAGCTAAAGATTTCTCTCCTTATCTTCTTCACCTCTTCTCAAAAAAAAAAATTACTTACGCTATCCTATGCAGCTAAAGACTGAGTGACCCAGTTCATAAGGTTGGTTAAAGCTGGAGGTTCAGCTGCTCACTTGCCTCACTGTATAACAAACCCATCAAACTCTTATATTCTCTGAGGAAGTTTTAGCTTGTGTAATACCCTATGTGCCCGCTGTCCTCTAGAAGAGTGTGAGCTATAATAGACTATGACCCACCTCCCAAATAACAGATTATTAGGGAATAAAAAAGGGATCAGTGTATAGCACTGAGTAGCTAAGGATGTGCATAAACACCAAAGTGCCACTCACTGTTCTTTGTTGCGACCATTATAAATTCAGGAAATTTAACAGGGGTTTGTTTTTCCTGGAACACAGTTGGTGTCATGGAGAGCTGCATCTTTTTCTAAGGATTTATATAACTGCTTTTGAAAAGCCCACATTTTCCTAAAGACATTGTGGCACTTAGCCAATTAGCTTTCCATACACGTATTGCAGAAAGACAGTAAATTTTGTAACTTGGGATCATTTATTGAACAGCACAGTTTACAAAAGGATGCCCCCGTCACCCAGGACAAATCTCCTGGTATTTAAAAACAGTGCTGAATGAACTGCAATAACTACTGCCACAGTGAACTCAATATCCCCAAACTATGAAAACAATCCATTCAAGGCTGAATAATTGCTGCTTTTCTTTGTTTCTTTTTTTTTTTTTTTAAGTATCAATCCTTAGCATCACTGTATTTTTCCATTATTCCTTAAGAACCTGATGGGTCAAATCTGTATGCACGCATATTTATCAGACTAATGGACAATCCAATATGCCAGAGCAGACTAAAACCAAACACTAAACTGGTTACTGAAAATGAAGAAAAACACTACAATGCAACAGGTGCATAACTAAGGAGGAAATGGTAAATACCACTTCTTAACATGCTCTTACATCAATACAATTACATTTCCTTCTCACTTTTAATACAGCAAATGGGGAAGGTATCATCTGTAAGCCAATCTGCGTAACAACCTCAGGACTTTTAACTATGATACAACAGAAAAGAACCGCTTTCTTAGCACTGTTTTTGTACTATGTTTTCTGAAGTTTTCTGTAGGACTGTACAGTTAAACGCACATCAGAAAAAACAACTTACCTCTTTTTCATCTCTAATAACTGGTTATTGAGTACTGATCTCTCCTCTTCCAGCTAAAACACAAGTACAAAAAGCCTACAGTTAATACACTAAGGATTGTTTCCTTAGTATAATGTATAGAGCATCATTATCATCATAAAACAAACGTGGGAGAGGCTACAGAGCCTAAAAATCCTCCAAGTA
Organism: Fregata magnificens; assembly: GCA_013389945.1. Taxonomy (NCBI): domain Eukaryota; kingdom Metazoa; phylum Chordata; class Aves; order Suliformes; family Fregatidae; genus Fregata; species Fregata magnificens. The sequence goes on along the minus strand of WAAD01040330.1, from coordinate 11,735 downwards.
ATCGATTTCCTACTAGGACAACACATGCGCACAAACACAAATTGTTCAGTGACCAAGAACACTAGCTAGTGAGGGGCTATTACTGCTTTATATAGTACTTTCACGTCCTGTGCACACAAGAGAGGTGTGAGGCTAGTATTGCCTTATACAGTATTTCTGGGCCCCATACACACCAAATAGAATCATAAGCCTTTCTGCGCGTGGCTATTAAGTTTAGCCCTGTATTGGTGAGTTACTGGATTTGCTGTTGTTTTGACCCGGATAATTGTACTACTGATCCGTATTTGTTACTGTACCGTTATTTAGAGATAAATTATTGATCCCTAAAGCTGTTGGTCTGGTGCCTGTTACTGTATCCTGAACCTATAACTCAGCAGGGCCACCTTAAGCCCTCACAACTAGTAAGGCTTTCAACTGAAAATATTGTTGCTGCAGGTTCTTGGGGTCCAAACTGACAGGCATACATAGGTTTAGGAAAAGCAAAACAAAACAAAACAACCAACCATAATTTGTACAACAACAAAACTGTAAAGCCCCACCACAGAAGATACACTGGAGTAACTGAACTTCTGAAAAGATTAAGAAATTAAGTATTTTTCAGGCCAATCAATTGTTTTTCACCATCTCCTCCTTTCTTCTTACTCAATGGCCAAAGTCAGCAAATTACTGCCCTGCTTATAATAGAAACTGCCAGTCCCTTGACTTGAACACAATCTCTGTTTAGATTTCACAAGCTTTCAGGGTTCATCCACAAGGTCAGCAATACATATGTTTATAATGGAAACCCCAGAGCCCCAGGAACAGCAGCAAATAGTCTCTTATTGACTAAATACTTTCAGCACTTCGCAGACATTCAGGTTTGGCACAGACAGGCACAGAAAGCATTGAGCAAGTTCCAATGAAAAGGCAGGTTGTCTTCTGCCAGCCTCCAAGACTAGGCTAAATGCAGCTCACCTAGATAAACGGTCTCCTCCGTATTTTCTGACAACTTACCTTCTCCTTTCATGTACTGCAGCACTGTTAAGCCTTCCAGGCGTAAGCTTAATTGGTATCATTTTACTGGGGCTTAATCAGACAACTTTATTGATACGAAAAATAGATACTAGAAGGGTGTAGAGAGACTTATAATATTAAGAAGTCTTAAAATCAAAATGTCTCTCTCAAGGAAAGTGATCACAGTAAGACTGTGAGCAGCCATAGTACTATGGGGGTATGGCCAAATTTTTCCTGCAGGCAAGTCAAAACTAGCAATTTCACTAGCAGCACAAAGTATACCCCCTGCTTCTCAGAATTTTTGTGTGCTTCCTCCAGAGAGGCAGCCTATATGAACTCCTTACATCTGTACAGACTGATGGCAAAAAAAGAGAAGGAAAAAAATATGAAAATTCTGAGAAATGTTTCACTTGAAATCCCAGTGAGCTGCACCTCTCCAGAACCCCCTCTGACATCTATTTCATACGGCCCTTCTCCTCCCTCAGACTCACGTTGCAATCTCTTGTGCATCACACTTTTCCAGCTGTTTTTTTGGACTACTTTTCCTCTACCAGCGCTAGCATTTCTCTAGAGTCACACTGTGCAGTGTTAACTTGGCCACATTCCACAAACAAATCGCTTTGTTTCACCCTAGGCCACCTTAACTTTCTGGTGTTCATGCTCTTGACTGCCACTTGCAATTGGAAAAACCTCATACTGACATTATTCACCCTTTGCTCCCCGGAGGCCGTGTCCACAGAGCTCCATGATGGTCTACCCCACCATCACCCCAAACACACCCCACCTTTTTATGGGTTTCTTTCAGGAAAAGATTGTGGTGCCTGTTTAACTCAGAAAATCCGTCAACATTTGTGGAATGCTCCAAGATTGTGAGCATAAACCCTGCATCTCTCCTCCCTTTTAGTTCCCTGGTTGGCTGTGGAGAGATGAGTGATTTTTGTACAGACCAAGATAGAAGTGGATTTAAAAGAGAGAAAAGTAACAGACAAGGTGTTAGGGGAGTTGTGCAACTTCTAAACCCCTGTTGCAGCTGCACTGAGTCATGGATCAAGCCTTGAGCAGCTTCATGGTAGAAGGGGAGAAAGGACACCCCTTCTCTCGTCAACATTTCTCCAGCAATCTGCTCACTCCCTCATTAGCCTCAGAGCAGACTTCTCACATACCTTTAATAAAAGATGGACCAGCTGAGCTAGTAGATATTTCTACGCTTTTTCCAATGAAGTTAAAATGCCTGGGCAGGTCTGTGGCTCCCAAAATGCCACAACAAATAATTTGAAGCCAGAAAAGTTCCCCGAGCTCAGTCTCTATCTGAATGTGAATCTTTAACTAATTACAAACAGCTAATTATTTATGGATCAATACAGAAAAGCACCCCTCAGCATCTTTAGTATAAGACACTTTACCCTTTAGAGGTCAGGATAAATCATTCATGAAAGAGTATTCATTAATTTTGCAAAGTGTGTCACATGCAGCCACAGATTCACTAACTCAATTGACTAACACACTTGCTAGAATTTATATAGTTACCATAGCGACTGCTCAAAATACTTAAAACATATGCTTGCTACCTTTCTTACTGCATTTTAATAGGCACATGCACAGAAACTCACAGAGACTGAAGCACTGCTACATTCTGTGCTTTCCTCCACACTGTCCAATTTTTCAGTATCCACTGTATAAAATGCAGCTCCGTGAGCAATCCTACTCTGTGTTAGACCTCTTCATTGCCACCACAGACACTTGTTCTCTAAAATCTAATTGAGCAATTCCTTACAGTAACATTTTTTTCACTCCCCACAGATAGCCTGAACCAAGGAAGCCCAAAACATGCTGCAACTTGGTGCCTAAACATGGTGTACATTCACCCAAGTGACAGCAAAGTAGAAGTGGTGGTGGGGATCAGCAAGACTGTGCTAGCCCAAGATAGGGCTGTCCATGAGAGAATCCTCAAGGTCAGCTGGTTTTGTTGCCACTTCATTAAGAGAACTCAGCAGAGTCAGAGGCAGAACGAGGGGACTGTAAGTTCAGGTTCTGCAGGAAACACGAAAAAAGTCCTGTTCCTCAGGATAACAGCAGGTTTCTATCAGAATGAAAAGGATGGTTAGTACTTTACATGCTCCAGATGAGACAGGGAATGCTTTTTAGGAGAACATCTGCCTCCACTCCCAAGTAACCAGGAAATACGACAGTGCTGCGCAGGTAGACCACATGTTTCACCAACAAGACCTGAACAACACTGAACTGAGAAGAGCTGCACTCATTAGTTAGGTGACACTCGGAAGGAAACCTGCATTTTAAATGACACCATTTTGCCTTTGTTCCTTTTGCCACAACAGAGCTCCCAGAGCTCTAGCAGGTCTTGCAGATCTTTGATCTCGGAACCATCTACTCACGAGCAGAAAAGGCTACGGTGCAAGTGAACTGAGAATATTCCAGTTTGCAAGATGATTGACTAATCCCTGTGCTTCACAGATTACAGCTGTCTATCCCGGCAATGAGAGAAGGATCCCTGCTGACAGATCCACAGTAGGCAGGGTGCAGACAGCAGGACTCCTTCACAAGGTCATCTGGAAACAACGGAGGCCACAGACTGAGATTGCAGTGACCGCTGCCAGCCTATGCCTTGTGGGCTGAAGGGTCCCTTCCCTCGGGGACTTTCTGTATATCAACTCTGGCTACATGCGATAGGCAGAAGGATTTGACCAATCTTGCCAAATACTTCTCAAGTTACAACTCTTTCTGAAAAAAACAGGTTGCCTCAAAGGTTCTGAAATAATTTAAGAAAACATGTGGGAGTGGGGAGCAGAGCTCCCACTGGCTGTTTAGGATGACAGCATTCTCTTACCACACCACTACTCAGATGCAGCATGAGTCAGTGGTTGAGCCCACACGTCTGGGACTCTTGTTAATCATCTCCAAAGGCTCTTTAGGATGAAGGAGCTTGTGCATTACTCCTGTCAGCAGCCGAAAGGATTTAGAAACTGGCCAGATCTGTAGTCACCCATGCTCAGTATTTCCAAACAGGACCCTTGGGGAAAAGTCAGTCTCTTGGCTTTAAAAATATTAAGCTTTGTTGCAGGATGGAAGAGATCTGTTCCACTGTCACTGGGAACAGGCATACCCCTCTTCTGCACAAGTGCTATTTCAGAAAGGCAATATATAAACACATGTCTTCTATGTTCTTGCTTTTGGACAAGATCTTCCAAAGATGCCTTCATGGTGTGGCTGTCACCGGAACTGCTCCACAAGAACTAAAGCCACCATATTTAATGGCTGCAAATCTAATTTATCTTTTGGCAAGTACCAGTGTTATAAGCTGTGTAACTAAGCCCATACTTTAAGATTCCAACAACGTGTTCAACTGTAATAGTAAAAAAAAAAAAAAAAATTTAAGAGAGTCTTTTTCTCCCCTATAAGCTACCACCAGAAAAACATCCTACATCGGTTCTAGTCCTCCAATACCCACTACCTGGCTGCAGCACTGTTCATGTACATGCACAGTATGAAGTTTAAGCAAGCATACACGTGCATAGTGCTTTTTAGAGACAGAGTCCAACCAAGTAGTTTTAAAGAGTATTCTGAAATACATCCTAAGTGTTCCTTTTTTTTAGTGGGAAGGGAGAGCAGGGATAAGGAGGAGAATTAAGTAGCTAGATTTCCTTAATACTGGGTAGATGGAGATTTCCACAGTTGTATAACAAAATTACTCCTGACAGAAATAGCAAGTATCTGTTAATATATTTGGCGAAAGCATATTTAATTTATGCTTACTCCCAAGCCTCCTAAGTATCCTTCACAGGTTACGCAACCTTCTGTTAGCCTGCAGTTCTAACCTCCCAATGCAGGTGGCTTCCAAATTTATTTTAAAACATTCTCACAACAACTCATCTTTCAAGCACAAACATGCAGTGCAACGTCACCCAGGCATCAGCGGAAACAGCATGCACAGCACTTTCACATCAGGAAACGTTCCAGCCACTGTACCTTCTGATGACTTGTGATTTCGTCCCTGCTCCTGCCCAGCTCCTCGGCAAGTTTCACGTTCTCCTCTTGCAAAGCTGCAAGCTGCTGGGACTTCTGAGCTGCTGCCAGCTTCAGCGCTTCGCTGCGAGGACAGAGAGTGCATCGTTACCATAGGAACAAGAAAGGGAAGAAAAAACTGTGGGAGAGATTCAGCTTCACAGCTTGGAAAAATACATCTAGGTCACGTGCCTAATGGGATCTATAATAAAGGTGACAATCTATACCTCAGATGCACAGGGATAGGTTTAACCCTGAAAAGCCATAGCAGCACAAAAGTCCTCTCCCTTTAAATTATCAGATACTCAAAGAAATGGAAGGTGAGTTCAGACTGCTAGTTCCACATGCTTCCGATGGTTAGCAAATGCTTGGATTTAGAAATACAGGGTAGGGTTTGACAAGAGCGTTGGTGAGGTTTATAGCCTAGACTTGCTCAGAAGTGAACTCTGTAGCCAGAGATAAAACATGAGAATTGGTTAAAAAGGTAAAAAGGCGGGGGGGGGGCAAAAAAGACAAAAAAAAAAAAAAGAGGAAAAAAAAAGAAAGAGAAATAAAGAAAAAAGATTTAAAAAAGCGCTTACAGTTCCACTTATTTAAATACTCCCTACAAGGTCTGCCATCCAAACATTCAAGAATGTGCAAGATCACAGGAGGCAAACCAGGAAAGTATCTAGTCTATTCCGTTATTTTAACAGATAGAAAACTGAAAATGAGACAAAACAAAAGCTGAAGGAAAAAAAATGGATTTGCAGGTTTCATTAGCCTATGTTGCTACTAGTATGTGTGGTTTCCTTAAAGTAAGTTTATTTTCAACAAATTTTTGAAAAAAATATTTTGCATGCTTGCCTGTCAGACAGGTGACTAGCACAAGTTTTTATAAGATTTGACAATATCTTTCAGAAAATAAAAAAAGATACCCTTCATTTCATTAAACAGTAATTTTTATGACTGTGTTTTGTTTTCATGAAAAGGAATCTCAGTACTCCCAGGTGCCAATATTACACAGAGTTAAACCCTGACTGGAATATTAAAAATACTTTGACGACTGTGGGAGGTAGAAGAACCCGTAAGTTAGAAACTTATTCAAGCACTTCAAAATACAAGGACTCTACGGTCTATTATTGGGCACGCTTCAACAAAAGGAAGTCTGATTTACTTTTCGAGTTCAGCACGTAATATGACTAAGATTTTCCAACCATTTCTTCTATCTGGTCTCACCTTGACCGATTTCCAATCCGATCCACCTAGACTGGATTAAACAGGCTAGCTCACCTCACTGAACATCGATTCAAACTATCTTGGTACAAACCTACTGGCTGCTGCAGGAACATACCTATTTTTAACCACGACTGTTTGCTGAACTGCAGTACTAACCAGTTCTCCTCTTTGTGCTTTTCGCATTAAAGCATAGATTCAGGGCATTATAAAAAAAGCACACAAAATACTGAGATCAATTTGTGTGAAACGCTCCCCTGTGTTTAGTGCCAAGGAACTTTAAACTGATAGCTGCAAGTGCACTCGACAGTAAGCAGCACTAAATGAATACACAACATCCAGCCGGTATTTCTGCTTTTCTTCATCCTAGTTTTACACGGAAGGCTCTTTTACAAAGGCCACCCAATGTCACTGTAACATCCTCCCACCTCCAAAAGGCACTGCTCTGCAGGCAGCAGCATGTCCCCACCTACAGTCACAGCTCCTGTGGGCACAATTTCCCCTCTACTCTCTTTCGCAAAGACAATGGCACGACCTTCATCAACTGACCTCTCAAAGGTGTTCTCTCTGCCCGCATTACTGCTGATCAAGAAATGCCTATTACCAAGCAAATTCCTTACTCAAATTAAAACAAGGCAACACACCAAATAATTATGACAACAAAGATCAATGAAAAAGCAACTAGACAAGCTTCCACTTATCCACAATGTGTCATACCACAGATGATTAGAGACCACATTCAGCAATAGCCTATGACTAAGATTAACCTTAAGGGAAAAAACAAAAAAAACAACAAAGAAAACCAAACAAAACAAACAAACAAAAAAACCCCAAAAAAACCCCCACAAAGTGATCAGGATCATGAGAACACCTTTCAGTGCTGAAGATTTTCAGGGAAGTATGTTCTATAAATAACTTCTGGTTGACAAATTACAGCCTAATATATTTTGTCTTTCCACGATACCGGAGTCTGCTAGCCCCTTGCTGTTCTAGCATTAGAGCAACTAGTCTGGAAATAATTATTTCGCTTTGGCATTTCCCATGAGCACTGAGGCAGGTAGGAATTGCTCACGGAATGAAATCCTGCCTTTCTCAAAGGAGGCTGATGTTTATACAAGCATGCAGGTTTTTAAAAGCAGGCAGTAAAAATTGTCAGTCATACAGAAACTTAGTATTAATTCTGTGTGCTGATTTCTTTTGTGTCCTGTCTTTACCTCAGAGCAGTGGTTCAGGACTGTCACAAAATGACTTATGGAACTAACAATAACAATAATCAGCCAAAGCTGCTCTTAGCTATCAGTCCAGATTCCAGCTCTCACTCCATGAGTCAAGAAATTCTTCTCAGAGTGCAGGTGGGAACAGAAATTCGTGATTTAATGCACTACATCTCTGAAAGTTGGGGGACATGCAGCTACTGCAGGGTAGCAATAACTAGGATTTTATTCACGGTGGCACACCAAAAGCTTTGTATCAAAGAGATTCCACGGGGCAAATTACTTTATATCAGATGCTTCGCAGTTAATTTCTTTGTGTACTATGTCACACATCATTAGTTTGTAGTACATAAGAGATAGTTTCTCAAATGAAGCATCTCAAATGATAAGCAATTAACTCTAGTTTTACATACTATATATAGCATTTGCACGGTACCAGTTAGAAAATAAATGCATAGTGGGGCAACAGGAATAAACTGGATAAAGCCATCAACGAAAAATAAACACAGAACCAGATTTTCTATAAACAAAGCCACTTAAAACTACTTAACACTCCACGTGTACTTGTAATTAAATCCAAATATTATAAAAGAAATACATTTCTCTATAATAAAGCTTTTAAAATAATCTAGTGCCCTCAGGTGGCAGAACTCTATACTTCCTCCAACAAACAAATTATTTCAAACGATGCTTGGAGCGAAGGATTTGCTTCAATACCCTTCAGCAATTCAGGAGCAACATTCTGATTTCAAGTTTTATACATGTCAAACTAATATTTAATTTTGACCTAATATCTGCTTTATAAGTGAGGATACCAGAGAGGTACTGAAAGGCAATTTTTTAAAAAAATGAAAGGTAAATCTAACTACAAAGGTAAACTACAATGGTTTAAGAGATTTAACATTGAAATACTTACAATTCTTTCTTAAGTTCTTCCACTTTCTTGTTCTCCAGATTTAGAAGCTCTTTTGATTTATTAAGTTCCTCTTCATTTTTCAGGTTGTTTTGTTTAAGCATGTCCAACTTAAAGAGGAAAAAAAACCCTCATTACACTAATGAAACTATACAGTTCTTAGGTGTAGCAGTTGGAAAAGATATTCAGCAAAGTGAGGGCCCGAGCTGAGCTGTTCCACTTTTTCATCTTTAGTCCTTAAATTAATTCAGTCTGTTTGCACTGAGAAGCATTTGTCTAAAAAAATGTTATGAGACTTTCTGCATTCAAGTTGAGCAGCACAAAGAATTCAAAGTCTATTGAAGAGCAGCTTAGCATAATCTGATGTATACACCCTGATATAAAAGGTAAAGCTCCCAAGCACCTCCATTTCAAATGCTATACAACTCAAAGCACTTTTTTTTTTTTTTTAATTCAACACTTGTTGCTAAAATTAGCTGTTCCCTTGACCTTTATTCCTCTAGGATAACTGATAAAAAGTTCTGCTTTACCATACCTTAATTTCTGAGAAACAGGAGGCTGAATGTTGCGCTTGCAACCATAAGAAATGAATTCCTTTCAGAGATCATGTTGCATGGGACAAATTGTTGTATATCCATTTACTGAGCTTGCATCTACCACGTAAACACCACAAGCTTGTGAACCTTATTTGTTTGCATTCAGCAACACATTATATTACATAACAGATAATCTTCAGTCATTCTCATAGCATTACAGGACCCTGTGGATTATTGTTTTTTTTTTTTTAATCCAGAAAGTGAACCCCTGCCATTATTGACGTCACCGCTTTTAAGTCTCAAGTCATCAGATCTCATTGGAAATCACTACCGTTTCAGCACAAGCTGTGGCATTTAGGTTAGCCCAGCTGTTCACTACCCACTATTATGGGAGCTGCAACAGATAAAAGAACCATCAAAAAAGAGGCCTGCAGATCTCAAGATCTGCAGAAAAGATGCCAGTTCAATGTTAGACTAGATACTCTGGGGTGAAAGAATGTGAAAAAGATTAGTGAGGGCATTTTTCCCTCCTTCAAACCCTGAAGTATCACAAAGTGGTGGGAGGACATAGACTGAAAACAGGTCTCTAGAGGAACTGCTGTACATGTTGGACTGTGAAGTTCTTTGGGACCATTGTGCTCATGTATTTGTATAGTGCAGCACAGCTCAGCAGAATTTGTACCTTGTCAGACCACAATTCTGATTAACAGAAAAGTGGAAAAAAGAAGAAATTATAACATTCCACATGTCAAGATCACAACGAGGATGCACAGAGCAAGGAGTGCATTATAGGTGAGAACTGGAGTCGTAACTTTTCTGGATTAGGAGCACTGTTACTCAGAGCTCTGTAGCACTTCACTGGAGTGTGAAGTTGCACCCCATACTTACAACCAGGGAACTGAAGCACAGAGTGGTCACATCTAAGCAACAGCAAGACTGATTAAGCCTCAAGTCAAACCTATGTCTCTTGATTCTGTGACCTGCAAAAGCTGCTGTAGCATCCAGAACTCCTATTACATAAGATAATTTTCTTTGTTGCTCAACCAAGATTTAAGGGACACAACCTTATATGCTGTACGGTATTTGAAACCACATGCAAAATACAAAAGAACATAGGTCATATGGCTATACAAAGCACCTAGGTTTTCCATCAATATGCACTCATCTAGTAAGTTTTCACAAGCCAGTCAAAGACTAAGTATTGTGGTGTGAAAATGACAGAATCCACTCTTGCCTAATCTAATTCTCTGCAATTCAATACTTGTTCCTTACAAACTAGGTAAAACTTTTCATATAAAAGCATTTAAATGTGATTACTTCATTCTGTAGCTTCTCATTTGTCTGCCTGGAGTTCTCCAAAGAGGCCAAAGTTTCAATCTTTTCTTTGTGAATGGCATCCTTCTCTTTGGTCACTTTCTCCACAGTCTGGAAAACATCTTCTGCCATTTTGGCAGCCTAGATGTAATGTAAAAGGTGGGTGGGGAAAAAAAAAAAAGTATTACCAAAGGGACCTCTGAAAGCAAAAGATGAACCACAATACTTTATGCACAGCTCCACAGTTTGTCAGCTGCTTTCCAATTAAATAAGGACTTCAACAGGGAATTTATTCGCATTTTGAAGCTGCATAAAGTATAAAAATAAATGGACATGAGAAGATTCAATTCCATGCAGAAATAGATCATAACCCCATGCTTGTGTCACCAATGAGGAAGCCCATTTCTTCTTTTTTAATTCCTGGATTTCTAATTACCACCACTGTGATTGCTCTTAGACTTCTAATGACTTTAGACAGTAGTAGTTCAATAGATATTCACTTCCAACAGACTGCTCTATTTTCAGAAAATGTGGAATTATAAAAGGCTTTTAAAAATTTGGAAAAAAAAATTAAATAGGAGATGAAACCAATTATCACATTATTTCAGTGTTGTTCATTATGCCCTCATAAAAGGAAATACTTCACAAGAATATTAAAATACCTAGGTAGGCATAATACATTCCTGTAGGATATCTTGATTCCAATTTGTATTCAAAGTGATTTTATGGGCTTCAAGCCACACAAACTGAAATTCAAAATACTTTACAGAATTTGTTGGTGGTGAATACAAAACACTTCTGTGAATAAAAAGAACACCAGAATTGTCAATGTCTTTAACAGACTGAAAATCCTATAATGTACATTTAAATTGTTCTCTTACACTGCTTTTTATCCAATTACATTTACAGGAACAGTACGTTGGTTTATATTTTTTTGAGTAACTCAAATTTGTAGTTTGTTGTAATTTAACATAAAATCGCACAAAGATCTAATCTAAAACCTTATCTATTACTATTCTAGCTTTTAAGCGGCAGAGTACTCAACAGAAGGAGCTGCTCAATTTCTCCCACCAGATTCAGGAGACAAAACTTCCTTTTATTCACAGTTTACGTTGTTTTCTTGCAACATTCAGCGACAACATAGGCATTTATTTAGAAATATTTTTATAAAAATATTAAAGTGTCTTTCAGACTCACAGTTACAACTTGAAAAAAACCCAAAGTAATATATTGAGACCATAATTCCAGCCTGTTTATACTGAGATGAAGTGCTGATTGTGCAATGACGTGCTGTGCAATGACGTGCAGAGAGGAAACCATTGGGTTAGTGCTCAGTATTAGTATAACCATACTTGATTGTGTAACTATGTGTTTCAATACCTCAATTTTTTGCGCTACTGTTTGGGCCTGGAGACTCTCAATTTCTTTTAGTTTCAAAGCCAGATTGTTCATCTCCTCCTGCAGCATCTGATTTTTGCCCTGAGACACCAGCAGTTTCCCTGAGAGGTCACTATTAGTTTGTTCTAAAAG
>WAAD01040328.1:17173-30078 GCA_013389945.1 Fregata magnificens | reverse complement strand
GATTGACAGCTTTTTCATATCTACATAGATGCATGCCTTGTTTTACCACACATTACACTTGTCCTGTGAAAAGGTATATTGATTTCTGCATCTCTCTGGCATTTTAGCTTTTCCCTAGTTTGGACCACAAAGCTTATTTGCTCAGTCTGAAAAATTAAAGATGCCAACATTTCAGACCTCTGGTTAGTGTCAATTTTCATTGAAATGCACTAGATTTGCAGCTGCCTATATTGCTTTCAATGCCATGAAACAATTACAATGTAATGCACATCATAATAGATTATACATGCCATTTACTGCGAGAATTTAAACACCTGTTACCCAGCCCAAGAAGTACCTACATGCATTAAGATTCACTCAAGCAATCAGAATACTTCTGCAGTCTGAATTAAACTTAACATATATGCTTAGTTTCTCTGCTGAATCAGAACCGTTTTCAGCAGCATACAGTCAATCAAGCTGAACCATGTCCTTTTTTTGAATCTGTTTTAGGACATTCTCCTCAGTTTCAATATATACTATTGTAATGAGAAATGCAGCTCTAGTTACAGAAATGTGGCATAGAAAAGAGTGGGCTGACTCTTGAAGCAAACCACCCCGATTTTTATGTTAGAGCAGAAACTATGTAGTTTAAGTGGTTAAGAAAAATGCTGAAATGTACTTACTTTGACAAGAACAGTGAAACAGTGAAGAGCAGTGCCACGATGATGAAGAATACTCCCCACACAATCTAGAAGTAAAGATTTATTACAATTTAACTGAAAGTGCTTGCAGTTGATACAAAAAATGAAGACTTGTCTAAGTTTCAATAAAAGACTAATGATCTTGGACCACCTAAGAGCTCAAACACTCTTGAAACAGTAACTTTTTGGTAAATACTTGAGAGAAGTGCTAACAAAATGTTTACTCTGTTAAACAGGGTTTATGTCAAGCATTTAAAAAGTTGATCAACTAAGATGGGAACGACCTCTTCACCTGGTGGATACACTAAGCTCAGAGTCAAGCATTAGAGTACATCATATACTATAGTGCAATACAGAAATCCACCCGTAAGTCAAAAGTGTCATTAAGAACACAGATGAGATGTTATATTAAATGAACACAGCATTTGGCAGAACACACAACCTGTATTTGCTATATTCTATGGAAAACCTTAGCTATATACATGCATTTGGGATTAATTAAGGGAAATTAAGAGTTTGCTTCCCTTGGCCACCATGCCTGTGTGCTCACCTTCCAACAGGAGGCAACCTGTGTACAGCTTACAAGGAACATCTCACCTCTCCCAAGTGAGAGCTCCCTTCTGTAGCACTGCTCAAACACTCAATGACCAAATCACTTGGAGGAAGTGATATAAAACTCAAGTAACCAAGCCCAAATACCAGGTCTACTTTTTTCTTGCTTCTGCCTGCAAGTCCTCTCAGTTACTCATCAGTATTGATTATTTCAAAGCAATTTTCAAGGTTCAAGTTATAGAAATCAACTTTACAAAGTATTTTGACTCAAAGGTTTAAGTCACCTAGAAATTTAACTTTGAAGTGATGTGAAGACTTGAGAATGGACTGGAAAAAAAAATAAGATGCTTATAAATACTAAGGTAGTAGGAAAAATACTTGAGTTTCAAGAAAATATCTAGATAAGTGCTACTTAAATACTATTATTCTAAAACACTGTCTATCCACAAGTGATTAAGATGAGATTACTACAACCACATCACAACCACCAGACAAAGGCCTCTCTTCTGGAGAAGGTTCTAGAAGAGCTCCCACACCCCTTTAGCTGTACTAGGTGAGCCATTTGCCCCACAATCTTCCTTTGGATTGCATATCCTGTTCAAGAATTTGAAACGAAAAAAAGTCTAACAGCTGTGGTTATTTAGCCAGCAAGTCATAAGCATAGATAAGTACAGGTAAAAGATTTTCAAGGACCACTATAATTAAATCAGACACTGCTGTTTTTAAAATCAGCAATAGCAGCCTTTTTTGTAAGCTTTCACACACTAATACAGAACTGCCTGACATACAAAAAAGAACAGAATTTCTTGGCTAAGCCAAGGTGGCATATGAAACACTAAGTTTACCAGGAGTAAATGAAGATTTTGTAGACCAACCATACCAGCAGTTAAGCTGGGTTTGTGCGTTCAGAGTTTTCAGGTTTTAAGGGCTAGATTAAAATAAGCAAACAGCTTAAAAAGCTAGTCCCTGAATATAGTCAAATATGAAAAGTTTGAGTTTAAACAGGAAGAATTCAGGCAACTTAGCAGTAAGTTTAGAGAACTGAAAGTAATATTCTGATACCTGTACATTCTGTTTTCCCCATTTCCTTCTCATTTTTATCTTTAGAGGAAAACCTTCTTTCAAAGATGGCTTAATTTCTTTCAGTTCTTCTGTGAATGGTCTGAATCAAGTAGATTGAGAGAAATAAGGTTGTTCCTTAAGATCTTAATTAAAACACAGGAAAGTGTTTTTATTATGTCTACCAAATACAGCACTCGAGCCAGGGACTTCCTTCTCCAAGCTGTCCTCAACAAGAACACCTCCTATTTTTTTTCCTGGCCTACAAGCTAGTTCAGGAAATGATTCTCCACTTCGTCAGGTTTTCTCCCTTACAGTCTTTTCCTGGGAGTGGGGGTGGGTGGTGGTGGTTAGGGGATGGTGCACAAAAGTGAGCCCAGACAGCAAACCCATTCAGTTACAGCTCCAACAGGTTCACTTTATTTTCCTAAAAATCCTAGTCACGGAATATGTTCACATAAGCATGCTGAACTTCCCAAAACAATAACGTTTTCGGATCACTAGACCTGAGACAACCTAGACTGACTTATTTCCAAATTCTATATGCAGGAACACAATGCATGGTCCTCCATATGAATGAGGGAGTTTCATGGTTTAAATTATTTTTATTAACCTTAAAACTTGGCACACAGCCATCTTGAAAAGGTTAAGAACTTTATTACAGCTGCTCATTAAAGACATTCAGAGTTACAATGCTATTATTGTTCATTAAATTCTGAAGATAAGCTTCCATCTGCAAACTCGAACACAATATTAGAACATTGCTTATAAAACAACTCAAAACTGTATAGGCCATCTTAGGGATAGAATTAGAGACTAATATCAAGGTAAGTATTAACTTGCACATTTCCAGATATTTAAGTGTGCTAAGATTTTACCTCTCCACAACAAACTCCCACTAGGTATTAGCCATAGAGAAAATAGATGCTTAAAACCAATTAAGACCAGAGTCTGAAGCTCATGTTACTTCATTATCTTCTGCCAGCTATGGCCAGTAGACAGGTATCCATATCTCCTCTGGAATATGTATGACTTCTGAACTGATGCATAACGCTCTTAGAAGTAGATAAGTGGTTGAAAAAGCACTCCTCCTCCCATTTTAACCTCAGTCCAGTCCCATTAAATATGAGATTGAAAAGGCTAATATCAAAGACCTTCATTCTACCCTAGTTCATTCTGTATTTCCACAGTGCTATTAAGACCACTGAACCATAAATGATTTGCAATTAACATCAACCTACGTTTACACAATTTCAGAGTATCCGTTGACTTACGCCTTTCACAGAAGGGATCCTTGTGTTCTTACCTAGATTTCCCTTGTACCTCAACTGATTACAGACCAACTGACACCTCATTTCTAGTCTATTAACCAGCACTTGGCCAACAATTAAGAGAATACCAACACTCAGACTAGTAGTTGAGTCTGCAACTTAAACAGTCCAGCTGAGCCTTATCAAGTGGTATCAACCTGACTTAAATTAAAAGCATGCCTCCAGTTTGGTATCCAGGTAAGGGAAAGAGTAATGGAAAGAGTAATAACTACTTCCTTTCCTTTCCCCCCTGCATAAAGCCTAAGACAGGTTAGAAAAACATTGCAGCAGGAGCTATACACTCACTGTTGCCTTTTACTTCTCACCTATAGCAAAGGACAAATCTGTCATCCACAATCTTATTGGGACACTAATGTACTGCTGTTTACTAGCTTTAAACCAACTAGAATACCTTCTAAGATTCTAGATACACTTAGCCATGAAAATTTACAAAATAATTTTGCTTTGTGTCACAGCATAAATGAGAAGGAATCCAAGCCCCTGATAACATGACTACATGCTCAACTTCAGAGCAAAGCACAGCACTTAACTGAAACCTCTTGTTCTCTTAGCAGGACTATTTATCAACTGATGCTGAAAAGCTTTTAGTACTAGAACAGGTGAAAACAAAAAGCCTGGGTTTCAGCCAAACAAAACACAGAGCAATTTAGTAAGGTCATGACAAAAAAAAGCAAGCAACCCTTGATTTATATTAAGAGGAGTCTAACTTTCAATGCAAGACAATTATTTCCTACTCCCTAGTTCTTTTGAAAGCAGGACCTCCATGCAACCATACCTCAAGCTATGTTACCTCCTCCACTATGACCAGTTTGAACTGCTCCATTGCCAGGCCACTTCCTCACATCCCTCAACTAAAAACCACAGACCCCATACCAACCTGTACTCAATCATTTACTACAGAACAGGTTTCAGAGCTGCTGCCTTGCACTTACATCACTTTGATCACATCTAAGTGCCTGTTTGGATCTTCTAATCTACAACCTGTTGTACAAGCTAGCACGCATACAAGTAACTGCCAAAAAACAGTGAACCATGTTTTTATGCAAGACTGCAGATATCACAAAAACAGTGTTGACATAATACCTACTAATAGAACTTATGCTGCTGCCTGAAATGAGTTCCTTTAGCATCTTAACAGAAAGCCTCTACATGGCCAAGCAAGGAAGTAGCTAAAGCAGAAGGCAGTGAGAACTGGTTTACTTAAGGCTTTGTTTTACATTGGAACCTATGGGTTTAAGAGACATGGCTAAGAAAAAACCAAGACTAAAGTGTCAATATAAGCATTTTTCAAGAGTAAAAAAGGAAGCATGTTACTTCTAGGTCATAATGGAAAGTTGAATTGCATTTCAGTTTAATAAGTCAGGCCAAGTAATTTAGCAATATTCAATTGATTAGTTTATTTTTCCACTGCTACTGCACATAATCAAGTCACAAGCTGATAAGTCTTTTCTGACATTGTTCGTGTTCTGCTTACAGTTTTCCCTGGTACCTCCTTTCAACTTCCTAAATGCTCCCCTGACTCCTGCATCATCCTTGTTTGAGTTATTCAGAGAGCTCTTTGCCTTCTATCCCTGCTCCCAGATCTCAGTCAAGCTAAGTTGCTTCATCTATGAATAATTCCAAAGTATTAAGATAATCATGGAATTTAGGACTTCATTTATTCTGAGCAGGAATGACCACATAATCCACAAATTTAGGTGATACTTCTTTAAAAAGCCTCAAAATTAACTTCCAAAAATTGTTAATATTCACCCCTCCAAAAAGCTAAAAGAATACTCACCTGCCCAATTGTTTCCTACGGTGGCATTCATGTACCAACGAAAAAGAAACTGTGAATCTGCATGACTTTGAATCAACACTGAAGCAAAACAAATTTAAAGGAGCAGCCATCCTCTCAGGGCAGGTATCCATTGACAGAGTAAAGAAAACTGGTGGCACATTATTGAACAGTTATACTGACCAAGAAGCAAAGCTGGATTCCGCACAGGAAACACTTACTATTTGTATTGGGTTTACACGGCAAGGTTTTGGTAGCAGGGGGCTGTATCTAAGAAAAGGGAAAATACCAGACAGTAGAGGAGCAAGAGGAAAAAGAGAGAGAAACAGCCCTGTAGACACCAATCTCAGAAAATGAGGAGGCGGTGCTCCAGGCAATGGAGCAGACACCCCCCCCCAGCCTGTTAAGAGGACCATGCTGGAGCAGATAACCACACTCAGTCCGTGGAGGACCCCACACCAGAGCAAGTGGCTATTTTCTGAAGGAAGCTGCAGCCTATAGAGATCCCACATGCTGAAGCAGGTTCTTCTGACAGGAACTACAGCCCATGGAGTAGACCCATGCTGGAACAGGGACAAAGTGTGAGGAAGAAGCAGCAGCAGAGAAGAGGTGGCATCTGATGGCAACTCCCTATTCCCCATCCCCACTGTGCCATGCCAAAGTCAGGACTAAAGGAGTGAAATTCAGCCTGGGAAAGAGTGGGTGAGGGGCAACAAGGTGTTTTAAATGGTCTTTGTTTTTTACCATTCAAATCAACTTTAATTGGCAATTTTCCTCAACTCTGTTTTACCCACGACAGTAACTGGTAAGTGATTGCCCTGTCTATTTCAACCCACACATTCTTCCATCTTATTTCCTCCCCCACCTTGTTGATGGTGAGTGAGAGAGCAGCTGGGTGGGAATTTGGCAGCTAGCCAAGTCAACCCACCACACTATTACATGACATGACCTACTTTCCAGGAAGTTTCAGATCACCTGGCAAACATGGGTTCAAAATGATTGTTAGATGAAGCAAAACACTTAGTATTAAGTTATCACTATGTAAACGTAGGACATGAAATATTCACACCTCTTGCTTGTCATGCTGCCAACCTCCCTGATGTAGAAGATGCAGCTGTGAATGCAGGTAGAAAGCCTGTCAGTTTAGCCACACCACCTCTTTGACCGACTCCTGACAGCACTCACATTCTGCACCAACACTCTACCAGCGTGGTTGTTATCTAAGCAACAGCCTTCAGTTTCCTCTCTTTCATCTCTCTCCAGAGAAGCAGCAGGGGAGGGGAGAAATCAAAAGCCCATTAAAAAAAAAAAAAAAGGAATACCCTAGCCTTCCATCCTCAAGACAGCATTAACTGTACCTATGCTTCTCTGAAGGCCCTCAGCAGCAGATGGAGAGACTGACACATCTATAGTGTCCTCATTATCCTTAATAATAGATAGGAGAACAGTTTCTCTCTCCCTTGCTAGAGTTAAAGCGTACCACTATTGATCAAGAGAACACTGTTCTCTTTGTAGTAGCCTCCATATACTTGGATTGATGTCAATGCCTTTAAGTCCCTGCTTAAGTTAACCCACGTGAGCATGCTTTGTTCACACAGGTCTCAATCTTCAAAACAGAGCACTTCATTTTCTTATATTACTTACCTTAGGCATCTCTTCAGCTGGTTCACAATTGTTTTGAGGTACCCCATGAAAAACTGATGCAATACTCCCAACTTACCACTGTTGAGTAGACTTCCATGTTTCACAATCTATAGTCTTGTTCATATATTGAGCAGACATAGCTATGTGCTCCTGAGGTTTTTTTTCCCTGAACAGTTTTTCTACCTATCCCTAGAGTATACCATGTTTCTCTTGCTGCTGAGAGTATCAGATGAAGGTGTGAGAAACCATAAGAAAGGAGAAGCAGTAGATTTGCTATCTACAGGAAAGGTCATGTTTCATAGAAAGAAATTAGACTAGTTTGACATTACTTGACAATCCCATGCTGACCATTACTCATTTCCTCGGGATCTTCCAGATGTGTTGCTTTTGACTAAATTGAAAAAATTAACAGCTTCACCTTTGAGTTTGATTTAGCTTTGAGTTAAATAATTGTTCTCAAAATTTACTTTATTCCATGTCAAAGAAGGCTTACTCTTCAGAGAAAAAAGTTTTGGCTTTGTTTAACTACAAATCTCACACTAATAAATATTTATCAGTAACAAAATAATTAAAGCAAGAATATAGGAGAATATTATGCAAAGACAATATGATTATAGAAGTCTGAATATAGACAATAAGTTAACATTGTAAGAGACCTCCAAGACTAAGTGCTATTCCTGAACATGTTATTTGTTCTGTCAGCCCCAGTAAGAGTCTGTAACCCCCATAAACCTGACCGTCCCAAACAAAGCAGAAATAGCATTCTCCATATCTAGTTCTTGCCTCACAACAAATGGACTTTCTCTTGAAGTCTAAGAAATGGCCACATTCTTGAACAATAATATACAAGTTACACTAAAGATAGAAGTGTTGTAAAGCAATAAGCAAAGCTCCAAGATATTTTCTGCACTTCTACATTGATCAGAAGTATTATGTATGGATATTAAAAGATTTTTCTTTTCATGAAAGCCACTAATTGAACGATTGACAAGTTATATACATGCAAAGACAACTCAAATACTATTACAGTAACAGGAAAACAGTCCTACAAGAGTTAAGATGTTATCAAGTGATGGACATTATCACCTTCCAAGGACAGCTCAAGGAAAAGTCAAAGTAAACAAGTTTTGTAACATGCTTCATAGCACAACCCTATTCTAAGTGAAAATCTGTCAAAAAATTATCCACCTGCAACTCCCCTTTAGTCTGTGATTCTTAAGTCAACAATTTACAGTGACTGTCACAATTACTGAGAGAAAAAAAAAGCATTCAAACCACAAGCACTAAGATACACTGGAATACCATCCTGACCATAAGTGATAATCTGTAAGTAACTAATGATGTTGTACACTATCCTATGAGAACACAATGAACTGTTAACTCCTACAGACAATAGATATGGCCAATGCATTTCTCAAATTTCAGGTTAATGTGAAAGTTAAAGAAACCACACAAACTATTTTGAATCAAAGGAAGCATCCAAATTGTTAAAGTGAATAGTTAGGGATATTTGTCCTTTAAATGGAAGGGCTAAGTCTAGATTTCTAATGTATCATAGAAAGATAACTCCGCTAACAATTTCACACTGAAAGCTTTGTTCATCTGCAATTTCAGCCCATTTCCATTGGTACNCCCCAGCTTTTCAAAGTGCAGACTACAGTTTAAAGTCATGGTCATGCTAAAATTTCCTCCTACATCTAGTTGGCAAAAAATACTTCATATGGCAATACTGTTCCATAAAAGTACTGGTTTTTAAAACCAGGTATCTACTACAATCAAAGTCCTAAGATCAAAAAGAGACCAAGATCAAAGCTTTGCCCCAGTAACAGTCTCCTTTGCACTGGTTAAGTATCAAGATGTAAGTTCCATGCAGCTAGCTTATTACTGATCAAGTAATTACTTGGAAAGATGCTCATTCCAAATGCATACATTCTCAAAGTATCTCTCACTTTTGCTGGCTATGTGTAATTTAGATTAACCTAAGCTACCTGACAGCTATAGAATTCTTCCTTCTCTTCTTCCCATTTTCACAGGCCTGAGAAAAGATAAGATATTCAGATTTTCTATGGCAGTGGCACTATAGTAGATCAGCTAGGACTTGCTCCTTTGCCCAAAATGTGATTAAGATTGAAAAGTAAAAGGTTTTCCAAGAGCTCAAACAGAGCTTGCTATAGGGCTGTCACTGCGTAGTATAATAGTAATTAAAAAAATAAGTAGTTGATATTCAGCATGGTAATTGATAAACTTGACCTATGATTTATATGGGAAGAAGCAAGCTAGAATTTATTGCAATTTAAGTCTCAAAAAGTGAGAAAAAGTTTTACCTTTAGAGGTCGGATAGCTTCACAGAACTTCGTCCACCAGCTTTTCTCAATAGACTCCAGATGCCTCTCTCTTCTTCGAAGTGTCCTTAGTCTCTCTTCTAGTTGTTGTACAGCCCGTCTATCCCTTGATGACAGAGGCCGACCATCTCTGCACTGGTTACCAAGAAATAGTGCAAGGGACATTGAATCAAGAAAATAGACTTGACATCTAGTTTAATGAGTTACAACAACTCTAAAGACTTTGTAGTACATACTTCACACTGTTTCTTTGCACAGCAAGAGGATGACGTGCAAAAGTCACAAGCTGCAACAAGGGGAATTCACACTCTTCACAATGAGGATGTTCACAATTTTAACAGGGTAGGCAGTCTCCATGGCTAGAAGCACTTAAAATGCCCAGATGTGATCTGAATAAACTAACCCAAAAAGGAGGTTTCAGATGTCCCTTCCAATCAAATTCCCTGATTAAGCCAGTATTTTAAGCTTGGCATCTGTATTTTCTTTCCAGCATTCCACTACAGACACTCAGCTATAATTCTTGTCCTTGCAAGAGCAAGATGACTTGCTCTTCCAAAAATTAATGTTACAGAAACCCAAACAAGAGGCACCATTATCCCAAGAATTAGCTGAGCATACCAGATAATTGTTTGTTTGATGATTATGTTTAAGAACATACTTTAATTCTGAGCCTCTAAATACTGAGCAGGCACTACTGCACTCTGTTGTAAATTGAGTAGCACATCCTTAAATCTCAGTTACATGCTAATAAGCAAAAGCAACAAAATAGGCATTAGGTAGCTGAACCAAAATTGTTTCTAACATTGATGCTACTGTGTAACAAGCTGATCCTTAGATTAAAAAAGATTCTTATAGTTTTAGTACATCTCTCACTACATATTTTTAAGTTTTGAAATTCCCTATTCAATTTTTTCCTTTTTTTTTTTTTAAAAGAGCCTTCCTGCAAATAGTGGAACACTTCACACCCAGTGAAGTTAAAACAAATCTATTTTAGATAAATTTCTCAAAGGGCTTACAAGACTAAGACCACATTCTAAGCACATATAACACTTAAATTGGAGATCACAGTATACTTTTAACAGGAATACATATTCTCCATATCCTGTGTAGCACCTCAGTAACTTGAAAAAGACTTTTTGAAAACAGTCCAAGCTCCCAAGCTGCAAGTCCAAGCTTTAATTAAGACTAATGAAATAAAGCTACCAGGCATACTAATAGCAGAAGACCATACTACATACTGAATCTTTTCATTAGATTAAGTAGCATACTTTCATACTTCTACATTGTAGAAGTACATTCTACTTGTACATTACTCAGTAACACTCACTTTCTTCACGACTTCATACAAATGTAACTGCAGAACTAAGATTTCAATTACAGACTGAGGCAGAATCCTGACCATAATCTATAAACCAAGGAAAATCAGTTTATACTAATGGTCACATTAAAATATAGGCATAACAAAGACTTTCTACTTTTTGATATTATTTGTTAGCTAGATCAAACAAGACCAGTTGCTTGCAAACTCTCATAATTCAACATAGTCTTCTGTAATAAGTAATGCTCCATTTTTCAGGGATTTATAATTTTTCTCATATTAATTTCAGTAATAGAGATGCCTCTGTTGTAGTAGTACTCTGTACAAACCCAAAACTTTACAATTTAAACTCAGGGAGACTACTTTTTAGGTTTCATTATGCAACAAGATTTCTGAAACACTGAAGGAGCCCACACTGTGTAGAGGTAGCCAAGTATCAAGGGAACTGTTTCAACGCTGCTGAGGTCTACTATCACATAGCACACAACAGCACAGATGGACTGCCAGGATGAAAGTGATGCATCTTAATGCCCCCCTCCCCCAACTCAGGGCTGTGAAAACACTGGTCAAACCATTATCTGAAATGGGTTCGGAAAAGGGTAGGAGATTATCCCTAGCATCTTGTATGTAAAGGAGAAATCTCATCCTCCTTCGGATTGCACTCTTAGGCTGTTAGAAGTGTCCTGCTTACATTAGGTGCAGCATTTCAGTGAGCTGCAAAGCCATCATGGGTTTACAAGTGGTGCTAACATCCTAGGGATGTTTAGGATTCAGAACAGAGATTTCCATATGTACACTTTTCATAAGAAAGTGATTTATAACAGCAAGGTACATTAACTGGGAAGCAAGAATATCTGGGGCTGTTATTTATTCATAAAGATGATTAATAGTTTGATGAATCTAACCCATGACAGCTCTATGTGGCAAGTATCCAGTGTTGACAACTACATTGAGTAAGTATCAACAAATTGGATGCCATATCTGGTAGCAGCATAAGCAAAGTTAATATTCTTAATTTCTACAAAGTATCTCTTCCATATTTTCTCTTCCATATATCCAAGCAGGACTGGAGAAGTTTGAGTTTAGCTCGTCAGCACCATTATTAGCTAGACAGAAATAACTACTGCTGCAGGACCGATAAAGAAAGACTGATCACTACTACACGAGTGACCATATTTGTTTCCAAATAACTTAATAACTGCAAGTTAGTCACTTCTGACTTGCTATTCTTTCTGGAACAAAAACTCTCTACAGCATGACAAACTAGTAAGCAAGCAAGAAAAAAAATCATTAAGAAAGTGAGAACAGTGAAGACCATACCTTTGATTTAATCCTTAATAAATGTTGCTCCACTTCTTCAATATCTTCAGTGTTCTCTAAACGTTCATAAGCTGCACTGGTAGTTCCCTTAATCAAGTTTAGAGGCAAAGCTGACATACCATAAGCCTAAAATAAAAAGGAAACATACATACTCAATTTTTCTGTCATACATTTTCATCTGATAAGGCTGCTGTATGTTGTAGCTATAAGGTATTGCTGCTGTTCCCCCCCCGCCCCCTTCTACAGACTCTAAGGCAATCAACTCTTTTCCTTTTTTGAGCAAAACATAACAAACATGCTATGCAGATTCCAGCATCCCACCTTAGAACAATGGTACTTAAGCATCTCACAATCACTGAGACAATAGCATGTGTTAATATTTCATCTAAGCATAGCCCACTGAAAATTTATCAAGCTACTCCTTGGGGTTTTTTTTCTCAAATCATTTAACTTCCCAAAACCTTAACTTTCCCACTTCAGATCATAGTCAAAACATTGTGTAATACAGGAATTTCTAAATATTGAACTTAAATAGTTTTAGAAGCAAAAAGTATACATATATATTTGTAGTCAGTAGTCTTCAACTTACTTTTAAGATGAAATTATGTAGAAAGTACCTCATTTATGAAAAAAAATTCTGCAGTAAAAAGACACAGCAGAAGCTAGGTGAACACCTAAACTCAGTTACATTCCAAGATTGCTTAGATAGCAATCCACATTCATAAGTTTTGTTGGCATTTACTCCTAGTTATAAATCCTATACCATTCAAAGTGTTTGCCAGCTTCTACATCAACACTATGCCCAGATTTTTCCAATGCAAAGTCCGTAAGTTTTCCACTAATATAAGAAGAAACAGATATTTGAGGCGAGGTAAACAA
>WAAD01040326.1:262596-272966 GCA_013389945.1 Fregata magnificens | reverse complement strand
TGCCTCAGGAAGTTATCCTCCACGCTCTCCAGGAAAGGGGATCTGGTGCTACCAGCAAGGCCAGCATGCTTTGAGCCATGGTCTAAACCCGACAGCTCCAGCCTTTCCCTGCTCTGCTCTCTCCAAACCTGTTGCTGACTTGGCATTTACCAACTCCTGTCGGTGCAGGATCTGAGATTTTGGATGACTCACCAGGCTGACCTGTACCTCGACAGATGAAGCTAGCATCTACCCTCCATGTTGAATTCTGCCAGGATTGCAGGCCGAAGGAGCTGCCTTCGAAGGTGCCGTTCGGCACTTTGCAAAGATCCTGCCCGCACGTCCCGGCGTGGCTGTCAAAGCATCTTTGCAAAAGCAGCTGGAGGTGCGTTCTCTGTGCAAAATGCCTCCAGGAGCACTTGTCGGGCTGGGGATTTCTGTGTGTATTAGCCCCTTACTAGAAAAAAATGCTCAGTTCCTACTGACAGCCTGAGTAATCATTAGGGCTGGTGACTTTCAGTATTTTTCCTAAGCCTCAGCAGAACTTAGCTGACTTAATCGTTAATGAAAATGTAGAAAACAGCATACTTGAGACTTTATATAGTAACCAGACCAACCAGTTCAGTTGTCCCACCTCCCTGGGAGGAATTGCTAAGGAGCTTGTTGGTCTAGATGCTTTTAAGTATGGTATTTAAGGCGTAAATGTGGTTAACCTTTTGTACACATGAAAGCTTGCTTTTTAACTAAAAGATACTCTTAATGCACCCAGCGAGGAGGGCAGCTTCAAAACTGCTCAGAGAATTGTTCGCAAACAAACAATTCCTTTGAGAAAAAGAGTTAATTTTTCTGACCGCTTGTTTCTGAACTGTCTGGTCTTTGGGAGTAATGCCAGGAAAAAAACCCACCGTCCATTTTCTTACAGATGAGGAGTGTTATGTGCTTGTAGTGTAACAGCAAGTGCTTTTATTCTGAGAGGCAGCTTCTCTATCTTAAAGGGGAGAGCTGAAGGACTCTAAAACCTAAAAGCAGAGGTGCTGAATTCCAGGACTGTCCACTTTATGCTGTCCACAGGCAGCTGTGGGTGGTAAATTAAGGCTGCTGAGGAGGAGTGCTGTGTTTGTAGGAACAGGTTTTGTTAAAAAACCCAAACCTTTCGTATAAAGCTTAGTTTCAGAGCTGCAGTTGAAAAGCTATCAAGTTAGAGTATGGCTTTTGCTTCTAATTATTTTTCAAAACTGTGCTGTTTTCTAGCCTTGATGTGGTGCATCTTCTAACACCAAATGCAGTTCACTCGTCTGCAGAACCTGCACTTGGTGAGCGTCACATTTGCTCTGCTGTGGCTCCGTATTGCCGTAGGTTTCAGTAACTGTGTGCAAACTGACGCAGCTATTGAAGAAACTTCCCCAAACCACTTGGTTTCTCAGACTGCATTGAAAGTATGCAGCTGCTGGAGGGGAAAGGTACCGACGGTTCAAAAGGAAACGAATTTTAAAGATAAATTTCTAAAGAGTTGTCTGTAAATGTTGGATCATTACCGTTGTGAAAACTGTGTAGAAATCCAAAATGGTCACCAGACATTGCAGAGGTATTGTAGAAAAACTGCTTGGGGAATACAGTTATGGATTTTAGGAAAACTGCTTGGGGAATATCATCATGTATTGTAGAAAAATTACTTGGGGAGCACAGTCGTGTATCTACAGCTTTAGAGTGCCGAAACACAGCGGAGCAGTTCTGCATTTGATACGGCTTTTGCACGGTGTGATCCTCCACGCAACTTAACGTGGGGGTGATTTCAGTCAACTTTTCAGTTCCATGTGAACTGGTACACGTGGTCGTGTCTTGAAGCACCTTTCACGCATCGCCACCCACCTAGTAACCTCTAGGTTACTGGCTTAAACCCCCAGGCTTGGGGCTCATCTCTAAGCAGGCTGCTCGGCTGGTGAGGAGGCGGCTGCCTTTGCTCGCCGGAGCCTCTCCTCACTGGAAGGCATGGTCCCGGCAGGCTCCCTTGAGGAGGAGCTGGAAGAGGCTCCAAGAAAGGCACATGAGCGGGGCAGCCTGCCAGCTCGCGCCTCTGCTCTGCGCCGGAGCACGTCGGCTGAGCCGGGCACGGCAAGAACTGCTCCTCTTCTTCGGGCACAGGAGTGCTTGGGTGTTTTCTTAATGCAGATGCGATGCCGTTTAACTGCACGTTTTTGGTGCACCTCAGCCGTCCTGGCCGGGCTGCCGGAGACCCGGGAGAGGTGTGTTCCTTGGGGAGAGTTAACGTTTGAGCTGAAGCCTGTCTCGCCTTCTTGCACGGAGCAGGACCAACCCAGGCATGCACAGGGGCGAGGTGGTCGCAGCCTCCCTTCCTGCTCCCTCCAGGAAACCAGACCGGAGGAATTTTTCACATCTGGCAGTAGCGATGCTTTTTTTTTTTTTTTCCCCCTAAAAGGCAGAACAGCTTTTCAGTGATTTTAATTCAAGAGGAGCCGACCCAGTTCTACCTACTGTAGCGTTGCGTGATGTGCTGAGGGCCTGACTAACAGCGCTGGGTGGATTGCAGTCCTTCCCTAAACACGCGGCAGTCGGGGTGGCTTTCCCCTCCCCTTGGCAGCACAGCCGTAGCTATGCGTGTCTCTGCTTCGTGAGTCATTTCATCTGTTTCAACAAGTTTCTGGTCCTGGGCAGCAGCGGAGTCCAGTGCTCTTCTGTGGCGTTGCTGCAGTGATTGTACAGTGGCGTTGCCTTACGGCTGCCATGAAAAATGCCCCGTTTTAATCTGGTTTTTGATCTGGCTCCTGCTTAAATGTTGAGTATAGAAATATATTTATTGGGCTGAAGGAAATGAAGACCTTTTCTGCGTATTGTAATTCCTGTTCCTGGTCTTAGTTTTCTCTAAACCTGTTAAAAATTATATTCCGTGTGGGCTCTTTCTGCTACAGGGCAGGCTTAAATACTTCTCATCAGTTGTGCCAGCACAGCCGCATGTGGGCTCGTCAGAATTGGATTAGGGATAGCAAATTTTATTTTTCTTTTTTAAAAAAAGGAACTTTTTTGTCTGGCCATGTTTCTTTCCAGCTGAAGTAGTCCTTGGATCTGATCTGCAAGCATGGCCGATTGGTGAAGAGGGTGGAATAGTTTGACGTGGTGGTGCTTTTGAGGGAGCCTTGGGTGCGCTGGGGCACGCTGGCACCGCGTGACGAGGAATTAGAAGTTGAAGTTGATCAAAAGGGGTCTTTAAAGGTGGTGCAGTTATTGAATGCCAGCTGCGGTTTGCCAAGGTCTTGGCTGCGTGCTTTCTGTGGAATGATCCACTTAGTGCACGTTTAAAAACAAAACTAAAAACCTTAAGATACTTGAATAAGTCGGTGTGAAGGCACCGGAGATCACCTGGTTGTCCTGGTTTTCATCGTGCCTCTGGTGGGGTAACCTGTCTGAAACTCGCTCCGTCGCTGGCTGATGCGCCTGTCTGCTTGCCAGCTGTGTAATGGTTTATGCATGCATGGCTGCTGCCGTGCAATCTGCAGGGACACGTTCTGGCAATTAGTTGGGCTTTTTCTTCTATACTTAAAAATACCTTATAGGGAAAATGAATCAAATTGAGCCTGAGCTTCTGGAGATGCAGTGACAGAAATAGCAAACGTTTTTATTGTGAACTTGCTGGCAAGTGCGAGACATCTCTGCGTTCAGCTTAAAGGGATTTTTCCCCCCCTCCCTACAAATACTTTTCAAATTCTGTTATCCTATTTGCACAAAGTGGTTCCTTTCTTGAGATGAGTTTCGGGTTTTGAAGGCGTGCCCGTGTTTTACTCTTCCTCAGACAAGCCGGGTAGCGTCGCAGCTCAGAAAACCCATGTTTGCTGGGAGAAGCGATCTGTCCTGATGGGGATGGAGCCCGTGCGTGTGTGGTGGGAGGGCTGGGAAAGAGGAGCCGCGGGCAAAGGGGCCAAGCATGGAGCACCCCCTGCCTCCCCCAGCCTGCTCGCTTCCTCTCAGACTATTGTTGGCATTTCGTGCATATTCTCCCTAGGAATTAACTTGTCCCCAAATCGCGGAGATGGGTACGCACCAATTTGGTAAGCTTCCTTGCACCTGTCTGATGCACTTTACAGCCTCGGCGTCACAAAACTGTTTGTCATTCAGGGGGGACAATGTCCTCTTGTGTGCCGGGCTCCCAGCAGGGAGGGGATGGGTGGCTGCGGCTGGGGCACGGCCCCGCTGGTGGATGGGCTTCCCACGTGAAATGAGATGGGAAAACAAATTGCTTCCAGAGCGTCGTTTCACACAGTCAGGAGCAGCGATCCTGCTCGAGCTGTGTTAGCGGCCTGGCTGTCATTCACGTTTTCCTTATCTAGGTTAAATATAAAAGGGTATAAACGTGGGTAAAGAAAAGAGCTGTTCAAGAGCTCGGAAGGCTCCGTTGGCGTGCTGCCTCCTGGAGATCGGCTGGTGGTTCTGATGGTGCTTAAAAACGGGCCTTGAGCAGATCCAACACGGAGGACGCATAAAGATCTCTGCTAGTGCCGAGGAACTTTCTGGTCACATTTGCAGAAATAACTTGGTTCTTGTTCAAGGTTTCGTTTCTGGGGAAACTGTCTGCGTAGTGTTCCTCTCACAAGGACCTCTTATGCCTGTAAATATCATGAAACCTTGCACGTGACGGGTCTTTTAAGAATACCTTTGTGTTGTGTGTGTGCCTGGAAAATGTTCGACTGTAGGAGAATCCACTGTTTTTTCCATGTTGGATAGGTGTATCTTAAATAAGACACAGCTATATGACAAGAACTTTCTTGTTCTGATAATTAAATAGAAATGCAGTTCAGGATTTTAAATAAATGTGGGAATTAAAGTTCAGTGGAGGTAATACAAAAGGTAAAGTACAGACTCACCTGAATTGTCTGTACCTTTGCAAAGAACAGGTATTCTCATAAACTGTTTCAAAGCTCATAGAATAAAAAGCTTAATGTTATGTAGCACAAACTTGCAAGTTGTAGGTAGTTATTACATGATCAAGAAGAATGTTTTATTTGGGGAAATTGTGATTTGCTACTATATCCAAGTGGTTTGTGAAGCTTGCTGTTTGTTGCCACTTCATTACGCTCGGAGAAAGAACGGATCTGCAGTTCTTGTCACATGTGTTTGCAAATGTTTCAGACCCAATAGTTAAAATTTCAGTAAAATTTTAAAACTTTCATGAGGCAGGAGATCTTGCCATTTCTAGGTAAAGGAAGAAACAGAATTCAGTTGGCTGCCCCATTAGGAAAGAGGTGAAAGAGAAGTATTTCCATTGGCTTGGTTGCGCTTTGTGAGTTAGTTCCTGGCCTTACGGCGTGCTCAACACAGTGTCACTTTAAGGGCTGCATTATAATATATCATTAGTGGCAACTGCAGCATCAGCACAGCAGATGATCACATTGATTGCTGGCAACCCCTGGAAGCGCGGCACGGGAGCAGCATGCTGGGACTCTCCGTTCACGTCCCGCATCCCTGCCTGGGTGGTGGCAGGAGGTGAGTGAGGGGACACGAGCCTCCGAGCCAGCAGCTGTGCCCAGGAAAAGTGGAGGTCGAGTTGCCAGCGGAGCAAAGGATGGGCAGCAAAGGGAGAAATTACAGGGAGTGGCGAGGGGGGATTGCAGGGTTGTAGGGAAAAGAGCTTCTGCAGCGAATTTCCAAATGGCGAGCCAACACCCTGGTCCCCCTCCAGCCCACTGAGTGACACTGGCACTGGAAGCCCAAACCAGTGAGGGTAATGTAGTTAGCAAAGCGTTACTTTCTTGTTATATTTGTTTGCTTTAAGGCTCCTTGTATCGTTAAAATGGGTGAGGGGAGAGCCCCCTGCCTGGTTCCTGCCAGGGGTGGGTTGGTGTTTTTGTCAGTTGTTGCCCATGGTCGGCTTTCTGATGAGCTCAGGGCTCGGCTCCTGAAGTTGAGCTGGAGAGTGATGTGTCTGAAACAGCTTTGCCACTGTTAGGAGACAGGGAAGCAGAGTGATGAGGGTTTTCAACGAGGGCTCTGTGACAATAGGTATGCCGTAAAGTCCCTTCATAGGTTGTTGCTGAGGACAGGGATTCACGGTCACCGACCTGCTGCCAGTGCCATGGTCCAATCTGCCAGCCAGCGACTGAAAACCAAACACCCGGCGAAGTCCTGCTGTGTACAGGGTGGCTTGTAAGGGGGTGCGTGGTAGTTTCAGTGGCTCCGTGCTGCTTCGCAGGAAGCCTCAGATGAAAAACTCCTGTGTTGGGTCTGGTGGCTGCTCGGCACAGAAGGCCATTGTGCTCCGTGCCACGACCCTCCCCGTCACCGCGTTCGCTGGGCCTGGGTCTCCAGAAGGACCTGATAAAGATAATGCAGCCTAATTGCTTAGCCTCTCTTTTACCTTCCCCTGTTCCTGCGTGTCCCCTGTGTCATGAGAAAGTTGTTACTGAATCTAAATAGCGCGTCCTGCACCAAGTTGAATGAACCCTTGTTTACAGGTTTAAATAGTAGAGAGAAACGACAACCTTCATTGCAGATAGGATGGTGTGAGAGGGCAGGGGAGCGCCCGTTTCCCGTACTGCCACCTCCTTCCCACTGCCTCTGCTCCTCTGGTGGGGTTGGCTGTGGTGCAGTTCCAAACCGTTTGGTTAAAACCCAACATTTTGACCACATAAATATTCAGCCAGGTAAGTTACCTAACAAATTAATTGCTCTATTGAACTAACAGCTATGCTAGGCACATGGGGAGAAGCAGTGTGGGTGACAGAAGAGTCACAGGCAGTGCTATCTCCAGGGCAGATGGCCTCAACGTCCAGTTGGTTTTTCATTGGCCAGTATATTCCTCCAGTGAAGAGAGTTGAGCAAAAGCCTTGAGTAGTGGTCCCCACTGAAAGATGATGACGTTGAGGTCATGCAGATGTCCTGTCAGCACTGTGAGTGTAGGCTTGGTGGTTTTTGAAAAATGGTAGAGGTTAAAATGTGTCATTGGGTAGTGCCTTTCGAAGAGGAAATATGGTGCTTGACAGCTCATCGATGGCATCTTCCTTCTGTGCCAGGCTGTTGTGTCTAACCAGTGGGAGCTGGGAGATGCTGCCATTCAGGGAACATCTGCTGTGGTCCTGCTTGTGGTCTTCCACATCTGCCTGTGTGCCATGGAGCGATGGCTCCTGACTCAGACCACATCTTCCTTGAAAGCTGTAGAAAACTTGTCCATGCCTAAGCCATTGCTAGCAGCGGTAACAAACCCGAAGTGTGTGCAGGCAGTGTGCAAAAAGCATCTAGTTTAAATGACCATGAGGGCAACCACCAGTTGGGCTGGAGGTGCTCTTATCATGGCTGGCAGCTGGAGCACTGCTACCTCTACGGCTCCAGTTATGTCAAGGAGGCCTTGAGACTCGTGCAGCGGGTGGGTGTCAGATGCCCTGCAATGGCTGATGGGCCACTTTGCTCTTGTGTCTGGTAAGTGACAAACCCTGGCAGTAAATGGCAGGGCCATGCACGTCGAAAATACTGAAAGAAGGGATCTGTGGAGCAAGGAATTCAGCGTAGGATACCATAAGCTTCGGGTTGAGCACCAAACGCTGTACAAAAGGAGGTCAGAGATGGCCTCAGTTGACAGGATTTTTACGGAAACCTCTGATTCTTCTTGCAGCTCTGTCTAGTTTATTAGAAGAAACGTAAATGCTTTTAAATGTAAGCAAAGCTTTTTACTTGCAGTATGTAGAAGTTCATTCTAGGAGCTCATGATCCACATGCGGTGCCATGCCAAACCTTCACGTTGCTTTTGGTTTGTAAGCAGTGTCTCTTTGAAACAGACCATTCACTTTAAGTCAAGTTGGTACTAAGCAAAGTGTCGACCTGAGGAAGGATCTGTAAACAGTGGTGCTATGGGCTGGCGCAGACGTGTACAAGAGCTTTGCTTGCACTGAGGAGTGCGTGGTCCTCCTGGAGTCCTTTCCAGCCCCACGCAGTACTCTCTGCTCTAGATACATTTTCATTCCTTTGCACAGACACTGGTATTTTTTCTGCCTGGCTTTGTAAGCTTCCACTTTCCATCAGCTCAAGCTGGGTGTGTGCCTGGCCCCCTCCCTGCCTCGCTGCCTCTGGGCACCTTCCCATTGCACACTTGCTGCTTCTTCTTGCATCTTGCTTGCATTTCTCTTCTGCTGTTGTCCTCATCCCATGCCTGCTGCCCAGACTGCCCAAGCGCTTTACAAGTTTGGTACTTACAATAAAGTTTTACAGTCTCAGCGCAGCTTTCCTGCCTACATGTCTTCTCACCTGCCTTTAGCGTATGCTTGAGGCTTTAGTCAAAACATCGGTCAGCAGATTCCACCCAAGTACTAAGATGAATCAACAGTCTTTGTAGATTTGGGGTGAAGGAAAGTGGCTGTAGGTGGTTTACGGGAACACCTGGGTGAGGCACTGATTTTCACTTGTACCCAGGTGAAATTTTGCACAGATCGCTGACCACAAACGATTCAGGATTTCTTGTAGAAAGGCTTAAAAACGTATGTTGCTCGGGTCACTTTGGGATCTCCTCTGGATGAGCGTTGTTAACTCATGAACAAAGCTTTGACAGAAGTTGCGTGTCTGTGCCCGTGGCCGTACTGAGGGGAGCAGTGCCCCCCTCTCAAAGCCAAGGGGCGAGTGCTGGGACACTGCTGTGAGTGATGCTATGAAGATGTGGATGTGTGGAAAACAACCCAGTCGCTTCTCAAATGCTTGGCATCCCTCTGAAGAGCTTGTAGGTGCTGTGATGCTGACGGGGCTCTTCAGCCTTTATGGTATTGAGCGAACATGGGGACTGGGGGGCGGCAACAAGGTGGCACTGAGCTCATTCCAGCGCACTGATGTCCAACGTCTTGGGCATCGTCTCTTTGTACAGGGTAAAAATAGCTCTGCAGCTTGCCTGAGTGTGCAGTAGCACTAACAGAGGCTGCAGGATAGGCCAAGCTCAGTTTTGTGTCAGAGGCCATACTCTGAATGCCAAAAAAAGAGAAAACTATCCTACCTCCCCAAAAGAGGTGAGAATGGTCATTTTCTACCTGTTAGTTTTTAGCTTGGTTTGTTGCACAGGAGTGATGGAGGGTGTGAAAGTGCTGCTGGTGATGACCGTGATGGCTTAAGTTCAACGTGTTTTGTCAAGTGACTGTCTACATAGTCTGGTGATTAAAAAAACCCCCGAGCCTGCCCTGTGCTCAGGCCTCTGCAGAGCTGAGCTTCAAGGGACCTGCTGCTTCTAGTGTGGGGCTGCAGCCAGGAACCTGCTGGGCCACAGAAACTGTGGCTTTTTCACTCCTGCCGTGGAAGGCAGGCGGCCTCTTCTAGTCAAAGGAAGTTTCAGGCTAAGTACATCACTATTTTGTTAGTAATATGTTTGGTACTTTTTAGAATTGGGATTATTGTGCTTAGTGCAGCGCCTGGCGCGAAAGGGCATGTAGATGTTTAGAGAAGATAGGGTCAGGCTGGGGGGGATATGGATCTGCTCTGCAGTGGGACTGGCGGGGAGGAGGCTGGCAGGAGCTCTCAGTTGTATGTGGCTTTCTTGATAAGGGCTAGAGGAAGGGAAGGAGCAAAAAGAAAAAGGCTCAGCTTGCTGCTTGTTTTGCTCTTCTCGGCAAACTTCATTTCCTGGGCATCCGGGCAGAGGTGGGTCCGTAGGGGCCGGCTGCCGAGATTGTATCGGGGAGTTTCTCAAACATTGAGATGCTCGAGGGAGAAGCCACATGTCCTTGTGCTCAGTGACAGTCAGGGTGTGGGCTAGGAAGAGGCTTCTGACCTGGGTGTTAGGACACTAGCATCTCCAGCACATCTCATACCCTGGCTCTGAAGCGAGCGGTGCAGGGCTGAGCATGGGGTCGGTGCCTGCGGGGGGTTTGCTGGGCGGCACGGGGCGAGAGGGCTGCAGCGAGAGAGGATGTAGCAAATACAATATTGGGAAAGATGAAAAAACGAGTGGATGACAATGAGAAGGAAGAGGAGGAGACAACCCAGACGATGAGGGAAAACAGGATCTTCTGTAAGAGATGGGAATACTGGAAAGAAGCCAGGAAGGAAGCCTGAGAAAATGGAGAGAGCACTAGGAAGGCCGGCGTTGCTCTGATAATTTCAGCAGGTATTCCTGGCATTCAGCTTCAAGAAACTGCAAAGCGTTTGAAAGCCCGGTGAAAACTGGTGGCGTGCACTGAATAATTTGAATATCTTTATTTCAGTTAAACTTTTATTGTCTTGATGTTTTTTTCGAAGGGGATTTGGTGCGTGCTGTTGACTTGTCCAGGGAGGAGGGAGCCGACCTTGGGAAGGGTTTAGGGCGCAGGTAGATGTCACTGTGGCTAGGAGAAATGATCACCTGTTTAGGCTTCTCTGTGCTAAGCGATCTAATGGATTTTTCTATGGATTCTGATGGGGAAGCCTCCCTGCCAAAA
>WAAD01040326.1:162814-262591 GCA_013389945.1 Fregata magnificens | reverse complement strand
AAAAAAAAAAAAATCACTTTTGGAGTTGGTGCTGGTACGTGTGGGCAGAAAAGTCCCGGGCTCTGCGAACGGCGTCTGAATTCCCTCCTGGCCCAGCAGCAGCGGGTGCTGGGCTCGCACCTCGGCCCGAGAGCTGCCCAGATCCCTCTAGCCCAGCTGAGCGCGGTGAGCCGAGCTCGGAGAGGAGAAGCAGCTCCTGCTCCGACACCGCAACCCATTGGTTAGTAAAAATAGCTGGGCTGCTGGCGTCAGTGCCAGGCCTCGCATCTGGCTTCCCCGAGCGGCTCCAGCACACCCGCCCTCCCTCCAGACAGGGTCTGCTGGAGGACACATGGTGCGTTATGGCTGCAGCGCCGTCCTCTCCCCTCCTTCCTCCAGCACCGCCCGGCCGTGACGGCCCTGCCGGCTTCGTGACAGCCCTGCCGGCTTTGGCCTGGGGGTTTGGGAAGTGCCTTCGTGCTGGTGGCTTTCTGCAAGCCATGGTTTAGTGAAAGAATCGCTGCTGCTGCTGCTTGGTAGCCCCGTCTTAATAAAATGGGAAACAATCTTTGAGTTAAGCCAAAGACACCCCTGCGAAGGCCGTACCCTGCAGCTGGAGGTTTTGTTTGGAGCTTTTTGGGAGTTCAGGGAAAAAGCAAACACCTGAATGAGTGTGCAAACCGTGTCTTGCTGCCCTATTGCGCAGTTTTGACTGAGTAGGTGTTGAAAAACAGTTTTTATGAAGATGGCTGTTTCCAGTGTCGTGATTTCTTTTTTTAGTCTTGCTTTTTTCAGCGTTTAAGCTACTTGAAAACAGGAGATACCTAATGAAGGCAGGAATGCTCTCTTTGTAGACACAAAAAGAAAACGAAGGAGCCTTGCAAAATTGCTTCAAAAATGTAGTGGTGTGCTCCCATCTGCTCACCTGCGTGACTGATAGCGGACACAATGTTTTATATCCTTTTCTAAAAAAATTAAATCACTGGGGCTGCAAAGGATGTTGCAAAACTGTTCAATAAGGCAGGCTCAGCGGGAGCGCTCGTGGTGTAGCATGGCCCCACAGACTGAGCTCCATTCCCGGCCAAGGCTGCTGCCGCTGCTCCCTGCCCCAAACCCAGACTAACCGCCTTTGACATCTGATCAGGGATTCAGCTGGTGTCTCACATGTGCTGGGGAGAATAATTTAAGCAAAAAAATGCTGTGGATGTTTTCTGCTTTGATGTTGGTCTGCGATCAGCGCTAGCTTGCTGGTGGGAGCTTGCTCTGCGCACCATTGAAAGCCTGCAGAGGATTTCTCTTCCCGTGCCACTGGTGAGCCCGGATGGCTGCCTGCTACCCAGCAGGTGTTTCTTCCATTTGCAGCCTGTAATTCCTAATCCTTCTCATGAGAAACATCTCAAATGGAGCTTCAGGATCTGGTGAGCCCCGGCGAGCTCCTCATGCTGTCCCCAGACCTCCTGAGCATGGCAGTTCCGGAGGCATCCATCCTCCCGGCGGAGGGAGAGCAGGAGAGCCGTGCCCAGCCCCACCGCTGATCCAGTGCCATGCAACGTGTTGGTGCTTTAGGTAGACTTCATTCCACGGCCTGAGCTCTTTTTGCATCTTACTGTGTGGAGTTTGAGTTGATGAAATTTTTAGTTTTAGAAACTATGAACTAGCCTAGTAGATGTGTGAGTTTTTGCAACTTGAGTAATATTGATGTTGCTTCTACGTTGAAACTGTTTCTGGGAGGCAGAGGGTGATACAAACCTACCCTGTTTCCAGAATTAAGGCTGAGGAGGTTGCGTGAGCCTAAGGAGGCGGGGAACAAAACCATCCCGGGCACCCGCGTGCAGCTCCCTGTGCTTTGGGCCAGCACAAGCTCTCGAAGGGGGCCGCCAGCGGGCCTTGAAACCTGGCAGCAAACCCCGCTGCTGTAATCTGGGAATTTTCCTTGCTTCTGTTTAAAGCAGAGATACATTGAGCATTTTTGTTGTAGTAGCTGGAAGAATATTTTCAAGTTATCAACAGTTTTGTTTTCAAATTACTCGGTGTGAAGTGTGTAATTTTCTTTTTCGGGGAATTCAAAACAATTAGCAACGTACCTGATGTAATTACTGCTCCACTGGAAATTTCGCGTTTTTAACATACATGCACGGTGCGTGTTCATGTGCTTTAATTCGGGAATGCTAGCCTGTTGCTTCTGAAATCTGCGTGTTCAAATGCCAGCATTATATTTTTATCATTAAACATTTTTAAAAGTATTTACTCAGTAGAGGATAAATGAGAACGGTGAATGTGTAACTTGGGAGATGCGGACGGGCTGAAGGAGGAGTAAGTGGCAGTAAGAAGCATGCACCATTCGGGACCCCTGCGGGTTTTGAATTTCGTCCTTTTGTGCTTTTCACTTCAAGGCTCCCCGTAAGCGAGCACTGCTGTGATCCCGTAAGGCGGAGTTAGTATTTCTGAACGCTGGTGAGGCCAGGAGTTCAGATATCTGTTTGGTAGCGTTTGTTAAGGGAGGGTTTCCATGCCTCCCTGCACGTCGGTCCGGTGCACTCATGTGCGCTAAAATGCCTGGTGTTGGAGGAGGGACGGGACTACTTTCCACCTTAAATTCTTTAAGAATTTAGATCAAATACTGCAGTTATGTGAGCAAAGTCCAAACTGATCCTTAGTCTAATGTCGGTTCATCCCTGGGTCTTCAGCTCTAACTCCTGGGGACAAGAGCAGGGGTATGAAAACCAGCTGCCTGTCCGCTGGTGGCGTGTCGACGGGTGCTTTTTAGGTTTTTGAGACTGCTTTTTCTTAACTGAGAAAATTTGGTAAATACCTGATCTACAGAGCTGTTTCATGATGGGCTCTGAGATTTTTTTGAAGCACTTCAGTAACATGATTTTTACTTGAATTTCTCCCTGCCCCTTAACTAAATGAGGCCTAAGTAGCCAAGCCTGGGCCAGGCAGTTCTGGCTTCTGCCTAGGGAACTTCCAGGCACTGCCATTTCCCAGTGCCCATGTTCTTTAAAGTAGGCTGTCTTCAGCTGCAGTGTTTGCAGGTGGATTTTTGTTTTTTAATGATTTTATTCCATAAAAATAAAAGCTCTTTGCTTAAAATTGTGCTCCGTTACTGGTTTAGCATTG
The DNA here is from genome assembly GCA_013389945.1 of Fregata magnificens. Classification (NCBI taxonomy): domain Eukaryota; kingdom Metazoa; phylum Chordata; class Aves; order Suliformes; family Fregatidae; genus Fregata; species Fregata magnificens. The sequence continues at coordinate 259,492 of WAAD01040326.1, read as the reverse complement.
CCTTAAATTATTTAAGGTATAGCGATGTAAGGAAATAAACTTGTATGATTGAGGGCTGTGACCTACAGAGAGTTAATCTCTCTTCCCTCTGAGGAAACTCTGTGCATCATGTAAAGCGTTATCTTTCATTTCAGTCACTGATTAACAGCTCCCAGACCTACTCTATGGCCTGCAAATCTTGAATTTTGAATAACAGAGATTACACCTTGTAGTCAGAGTGGCATAATTCAGCCTCAACTATTTTATGCTTTCTTTGTTTGGTCAGTCAGCTTGAAAATTTACCTGTCTGTGGTGGAAAAAAATAATTGTACGCTTCGCATGAGCTGAAGCTTAATTTATTTTAATTCGCTGTTAAGCATGCAGGAGTCTGTTCTTGCACCGGGGAGTGGGCAGGGGGCAGTTGCCCAGCTCTCCTGGCTGCCTGTTTGTAGTTGCTGGGTTCCTGGGATACTCGTGGGCCCTAAGGTGCTGCTCTTCTCCCAGAGATTAGTCTTTTTATTTCTGCTCCAGTCTGACGGTTATGACTTTTTGGAGATGCAGACCTTACAGGCTTGTCCTGGCCTTTTCCTCTGGTGTAATGTGTTATCCTGCCCAGGTAGCATCGGGCATCCCAGCCGACGGAGGTGGCCACTGGTGACTAAGGCAGCTCATGGATCAGCGACGTTTTTGGTGGGTTTTGCTTCTTCCATCTGCAGCCCAGGTGGGCGCTTTGCCCCAGGTGCGTGCCAGGCTCTCAGCCCTGCCACCTCTTGCCTGTGGCAGCAGGCACCCTGGCGAGAGGCAGAGCCGGGGCTCGGGGTGCTCCCAGGACCCGCTCTGCCCCTTGTCCGGTGAGCCACGCTCGTACCACCACGTTCTGGGTGGTAGCGAAACGCTGCGCTGAGCAGACCAAAGAACTGCAATCTTATCTCCGCAGCTTATTATCTCCCGTCTTGCCTCTTAACTTATAGATAGCGTTACCCAGCCCAGGGATGGTCTTTGGAAGATGCTGCTACTGGGGAGTCTTGTAACAGAGGTCTGGCTTTGAGACTGGATGCGAGCCCTTCGGGGCGGGCAGGGAAGCCTGCCTGCTCTGCCTGGCTGGGGAGCAATGATGGGGGCAGGAGCTGTGTGGTTGTACTTTCTCACTTGCTGTAAGTTGCCCAGCTTGAAGAGTTTCAATATTTAAACTTGAAAGAGCGTGCGTTGATTGAAGTAATGCTTGGGAGTTAAAGGAGCTCAGGTGGGAAAGCAGCTATTTGGTATGCGTTCCTGTTCAGGGTTGAAGGAAAGCACACTTGTATAGAAAACGCAAACCCATGTGCTGGCTCACAGGGGCTTTTCGGAGCTGGCTGAAGCTTTAACCTGTCCTTGCAGCAGCAGAAGCTTTACAATTGGACTCCAAAATAATTTCTCCTAGAAACTGTTGGGAGGTGCGGTTCTCTGGTTTCTTGGTTGGTGTTTTTTTTTTTTTTTTTAAAGTGATCATACTCCTGTTTTTATGGATTTAACGTTGCATCAGCTTTTTATAATTGCTTCCAACTGAAAATAAACAGCAAGTGCTTTGGTGGAGGTAAAATACTATTTTATTTCAGTAGGAGATTGGGGAATCTATCGGTAAACAACACAATTCAGCTTCAAAGCCTTTTCAGCTAAAATGCATTGTTCATCCTTTGAGCCATTCTGCCTCGCACCCTAATAAAAGTGGAAATCAGGCGTGGGGGATGGGGACGCAGCAGAAAACACAAGCTGAGAAGTGGAGATCAAAAGGACAAACAGAAGCAGAAGGCAGCGAAAGGGAGGCACAAAGAGTCACAGCTGAGCTTGCGAAGCCTGAGAGTGATGGAGGAGAGAAAACAGCTATTAGAAAAGGCAAAGGAACAATGGGGTGAACGTAGCACGTTTTTAGCTTTCATTTCGGTTTAACAAAGCTGCCTTCCACCAGCATAACTCCACGGAAGCAGTGGCCTTAATTCATCTTGAAAGTTGTTGGCTTGCTGCTCGCCGGGGCGCTGGCTGGAAACACGCTTCGGCACAGAAACTGCCCCTCGCCAAATACATGAATCTCTAAGTGGATGGACCCGTTCAAGGGCCACAGTGATGACTGTTTTCTCCCAGTTCGTACCGTAGCAAAACGTTTCCCAGTTTGAGTTGTTTCGGGTTGGTGAGAGTTGGAGTCGAGGGGACTGTGGGAAAGAAGAGCTGCTGCCGACAGCAGCTCTTTTCGCTTAAATTGTGTCTTGCGAAGCCTGAACGTGCTCCCTAAGCATGCTAACAGCTTCTCCAGCTGATTAAACCAGTTCTCAAAACCTGGCAGCCTGCGTGCAAACCCAGCTTTGTTAGTAAAGCCTCAAGGCTTTCAGTGCAAGTATTTATTGTAACAAATAATTTATACTGGATTAAGAATGAGGAATATTATTTTTGTAGAGCCAGCAGTACATGTTGCTTCAGCTAGCACCAGGCGAGATGGCTGGCCCGTGGCGTGGCCCCCTGGCCGGCTGCGCCCCGGCCCCGCGTGCCCCCGGCATGTGCGGCGCGCAGGCTCAGTGTTGCCTTCCCTAGCTTAGTGGTGGAAGCTGCTTATTCCCTCTCCCCATCTGCCTCGGCCCGCTCGGAGGGAGGCGTTTGTGGGGGGTGATCTATGGCAGCCCCTGTTCCTGGGGTGGCCCCGGGGTCCGGGGGAGTGCAGGGGGGTCCCCGGGGAAGAAGGGGGGCTTATCTGGCAGATGGGGAGGCGACTCCTCAGCCTCCACCAGTTGTCTGCAGTGACTACCGCTGGGCTGGGGTTTGAGAGGTTTTCATTTTCCATCCGCACATGGGATGAGGGCTGTGCTGCTGGGGAGGTTGCTGCAAGGCGTTCTCAGGCGGGCGAAGCCTTCCCTTTGGCCGTAGGAGTTTCTAGACCTTGGTTTGATTGCAAAAATAATAGCTGGGCAGGTCAATGCAGTTGTATCCTGCTCCTCCCTTACAGCCCGTGTTTGCTTTCCTTTGTTTGGGTCTCGTCTTGCTCCGACTTGCCTCCATCAGCCTTGCTGGATGCGGCTTTGCAGAGCGAATGCTTCTGTGTGAGCTGCTCTCTACCTGGGCGCTTAATTAAAAGGGGGAAAGATGTATTCCAAAAATACTTGGCTTTCTCGTCTGACATCTAGCGTGTTGCGAGGCTTGCTGAGCTGGTGTTTGGGAGAGGAAGCGAACGTAGCATTCAGCTGACATAGCATCTGAATAGCCGTTTGGGGCCCAGGGAGCGATAGTTCAGGAGGGGGGAGGGAAAGTGAAATGGATGCTGAAATCCTGAATCTGCTTCTTAAATTTCCTCTCTCCCTGGAGAGCGGGGGAGCGAAGTTCAGCATAGCGTGTTTGGCTTGGCTCCCTGTTACCTGCTGCCTCCTCCTTAGCTGTGCGCTTGTGGCGGAGATAAAAGATGGAGGGTTTTTTATGGTGTGAGAAAGTACTTTTTCCTTCAGCAGCATTTGCTTGTTTGTGGTTTGAATCACATTAAAAAAAATAATCCAGCATTATTGAAGAACGAGTGGGTGAATAGCTGCATCAACTACCATGGTAACTTTTAAAGGCCTTCACCCATAACTGTCAGAGCTAGATTTTTAGTGCTATAGTGACTTCTAATGTAGAATAGTTTCCAGGCCATTTAATTATTTTGTCTCCTCACTTAAAACCAAAACAAAACCAAACCCCTTCTTCTCTGGACTACCTTTTTGTTGATGTTCTCCTTTTTGACCTGAATACATCTGTACGGTGTCAAGTACCTTACCGGTGCTCACGTCTAAGGTGCTGCAAACCGCTGCTGGCCACGTGCTGCATTTCAGACAGCCCGTCGCAGAGGGCCCTGCTTGTGTAGTCCTTGTGGAAAGAAGCTCAGTGGTGGGTCTCGAGTCCAGCGCGTGGTCCGGGGACCTCTCTGGGGACCCATCCCACTGCAGGAGGGCAGCGGATAGGGCTCCTGTCCTCCACAGCGCTGCTGTGCTGCCCGCTTCTTTTTGCAGGGTGGCCCAGTCCTCCCAGCAGCGTAGGGGGGTGTTGGCTTTGGGACACCTCCACAGCCGTGGCCCTGCGTTTCTCTGATGGGAGCGATCTCCTCCCACCTAACTGTGGCAGCAGCCTGCAGCGTTGGGAGCCTGGGTGTGCCCGGTCACCCAGGAGGAATTTGGCGGTGATCAGATTCCATGTGCCATCCCTGCTTTCATCCCCTGTCCCCGCGGGAGAGCACAGCTGCAGAGGTGGGTCTGTGGGAGCATCCATGAAGCACATCTGGATGTGTGATGGCTGCGAGGCCGCCGTGTCGCTCACCAGGCTGCCCTGGCACGTGAAGGTGACCGTGCAGACCATACCGTGCTCAGCTGTCCTTATTTCTGCTGCTTTATAGCATGCCAGTGGGAAGAAAATACAGGACTAAGGGCATTTAGTGCTCAAACATGGCTGATGGGGTGGCTTTGTGGGAGCCTCCCACGAATGGACATGGCGTGGCAGGTCCCTGGGCCTTGCGCTCAAGTTGATGTTGCATCTCTGGGTGTGTTCAGGTATTTCAGAGTGTTCCGTGGCATTGGGTTCGAGGCGGGATGGGCTGTAATTGTACTTGTAACCTTCTGCATGAGGAAGGCCTGGTTTCTGGTTGTGTCCCTGACAGCTTCCTCTGCAGCACCACCCATCTTAGGTTTGTTCAGCATCCCAACAGAGTTTAAAATGGTTTCATTCTGAATAATTTATCTCCCAGAGAGAGAGAGATGGTGGAGAGAAGCGGGGAGCTGTTGGCGAGGGGAGTGCTGCAGCGCGGGCAGCAGCAGGCAGGAGCGGGCAGCGTGGGGTGGGGGACGGGGTCCTGCTGCCCGCGGTGGGCGCACCCCCGGGAGCAGCGTGCCGNCCCGGGCAGTGGATGCGACGGTCCGTGGTGCGGGCAGGTGGCCGAGCTGCGGCGTGGCCGGCTCGCCGGGGCAGGGCGCTTCGTTATTAATGGTTGCGAGCTTAAGAGTTTCAAAATGGAGGCAGCTCTGCCTGCCTCCCCATCGTACGGCATGGGTATGCGCTGCCCTACTTCTCGCTGGGATCAGACAGCCCTTTCTGAAGCCATACAAAGAGGTTTGAATGCATTAGTTTACATGGAATTAATCTCCAGATTCCAAACATGCTTTCAAGCTGGTTTGGCCTTATTTTCCTGCAAAAAGAGGCCAACTCCGCGTTGTAGGCAGTGACTGTTGTAAGTGAGAGTTGAGCTGGAGCGGTGAGAGACTAGCACAGGCACCATATTCAGTCCATTAGAAGGAATTTTTGGCTCATGGACAAAACAAATTGAAAAACCTCATTCTTTGTGTACCACATCAGCAGTGACAGAAAAACAGAGCAAGGTTGCGGGGCGATCCTTCTAGTAACCGCGGTGCCTTTCGTAGGGGATTTGAGGTCCAGTTTTTCATAGGAAAATAATAAAGAATTAAAATGTGCCACGAATAATTGATTGTATAGAAAATCTCGGGTGAGGGGAGCGCTGGAAAAATGTCATTATTGGAGGTCAGGAGAAATTTGGTACACTGAACTGAGGTGAGGTGCTCCCTGCAACAGGTTGGTCCGAAATTCCCAGTGCTCCTTTGTCTGCCGCCAGAGCGATGCCATCCAGGGAGGGAACGAGGAGCTCGAGTGCTCCCGTTATTTTTTTGGGTAGCCTGTCATCCTTCAGAAAGGAACAGTTGTGTGGGGGTGGGGAGCGTCGTATTCAAAAGTGGGTGAAATGGAAATGAGCCAAAATTCTGCAAATTATAAGGAACAGCAAACACTGATTTCTTTGAGAAAAGGTCGGTGCGTTTACTTGTAAGCACAGCCCTGGTAGGAGTGTGCGAGGAAATGGAAACTGTGCTCCACTATGCAGGTTTTTTTCATAATTTAACCGGGCAAAGATACACAAAGATGCTTATTTTGGGAGATTGTGGAACGTTTCTGTAATAATTTCAGCAAATTTTGGTTCACATAGAGCATTTGTAAGAGTAGCACACCCACAGTTTCATGTAGTGTGTCCTATTTGTTGAAAAAAATTGCTTTCCCTTGAATTTGGAAGTGGTTTAACCCAGAAGAATCTATGCTGTGTTTATTTTTCCTCCCTGTTTAGTATCCTAAATCTGTCTGGTCCTTGCTGCTTGTCTCATGGACGAACGTGAGGCGTTTCTGTCCGAATGATACCTGTCCCGGTTGCAGATCGTGTGGAAGCCCGCGCTGGACTGCAGCGGGCAGAGCTGAGAAGCGCACCGATCTCAGTTAGAGGAAAACAATTAGAAAAGGAACTGAGATTGTTCTCAAAAGGAAGGGGTTGAAATGAATGCAGGAATATCCCTGCGGGGTCTTCGCAGTGCACCTGGTAGCCTGCTGTATAGCTAATAACTCATATTAGGAAGACTTCATTTTGGTCTGACAGTGTTTTCCCCTCGTTGACATTGAACATGTAGAAGCATGTAGTGTTTGAAACACAATATGCAAAACACTGTATTAGTAACCGACTACATAACATTCCTGTGTTGCAGCTAGGCTGCCTACAGCGTGCTGATTTTATAAGCTCCTCCTATGAGCTGGCAAAGGGAGGACATGGAAGTGGTGAGCTGGAGTCACAAGAGAGCACAAGCGATTGCCTTTAACCATTTACACAGTAGTTAGGCTTCCAGCGGCCGCTGGAGTCTGTGGGTGTTTGCTCTTTCCAAAAGGAGGAAGATATCAACCTTCTGCAGCTTCAACTGGTGTCGTGTCTCTGGAACCAGGACGGAGTATTCTCGTATCAGCGCTCGCGTTGGCGGCGTGGTATGGCTGTACCTCTCGGAGGCGGTCGGTTGTAAGAGAAGCGAGGGTTCGAGCACGTGAAGTCGCCACGAGGTACGGGGAGATATCAGCCGGTGAGCATTTGGCTTGATTGCCTGTGGGCAAGCAGAAACCGGATTTATCTTCAGCAGATAAGCAATAGCAAGAAAACACGGTGGCGTGCTTTACTGCGTACAGGAGGCTATTTTTTCTGTAAACAAGTCCTTTTGCAAAACTGTCTGCTTCCAGGCAAACGGCAAGGAAACTGAGAAGCCAGGTAGCCTGAAAACGTTTGGCTAGAGAACAGAGTTCTTGGCTGGCCATCTTGGCAGAAAAAGGAGATGCTGCCACTTTAAAATGAATAAAAAAAAAAAAAAAACTCGGATCAACAGCGATGCTGGACTAGAGCGCAGCCCACTTGCTACAAATATATGAAGAAAAAGCCACCAAAATAGAAAATTTCATCATTGCTCACGGGGTGGCAAGAGCTGAGCGCAGCACGTTGCTGAGAGCGATTGCAATAGTGGAACAGGAAGTCTCCTCCCCCTCCCCGGGCGCCGTGCAGAGCGCTGATCAAAAGGATGTAAAGCTTGTTTACAAGATGTATGCAAAATATATTTGGGAAGAAATATAAGGGCTTTACCGATCGGGATGCACTAAGAATACATGACGTCATGTTAATATAGGTTGCAGTCTGAGGCTACAGAGCATGTGACCCAAAGTCATCTTAACATTGAGGAGCAAACCAAGAAGGTGCCTTTCTCCGTAGGATTGTGTCCGGTGAGCTGCTCAAAATCCATGCCGAGAAAGCTTCCTGTGCACCTGCTAATGAAAGCTAGTTGTCATGAAATCTTAATAGCACCCCAAGAGAAGCCTCGCATCCGCAGCTTCAGGACCCAGTGGTGCTGCCATCCTGGGGATGGTTTGTCTTGGGCCGAGCGTTTTGAGTAGCATTCTGATACTTAAAGGTGGGAAGGAAAGCGTTTGGCATTTGAAAGATGTATGGTGTTTTTGAAGCTGCTTCGGAGTCTGGAGCGAAATGGCAAAGGTGTCGCTAGACGGGTGATGGATCAGCGATAGACTTGCTTGTGTTTGTGCCTATAGAAACAGGTCACTTCTGCAGTGACGATAAAGTCGCATTGTGCAGCCTTCAGCCTCGCTCACCTTCCTCTGCTTCTGAGAGGCACTTTCTTACCTCACAGGGAGTCTTAAGGCTTAATCCATTGTTTGTAAAGCTCTTTAAGATCCTTGTTTGGGAGCACTAGAATCTGGAGGATTAAAAGCAATTTATTTTTGTGTATCTTGTATAATGTGCATCTCAAAGACCTTCCAAAGAAGGAGGAATTGTGAGCCAGAGGGAGATGGCAGGTCTGTAAGGTAAACACGAGGGAGGAAGTGGCTTGGAAGAACAAAGAGGGTAAAAGCAAAAGGCTGGTTCCCTGTTGTGGAGACTTGGCTGTAAGGAGGGCGAGTTTCCAGCCCTGGAGGAAAGGGCTGGGTGTAGTAGAGCCGTCTTCCTCTTAATCCCATTTAAAGACCCATCTGGTCAGTGCTGCTGCCTCCTTGTGAAGGGCGGCACGCAGATTTTCCCTCTGCTGTGTTTGTGCCCTTTGATCGTACGTATCGGGAAGCAGGAATCTCACTTGTTCTCACCCGGTCTGTTTTGTCAGCTCTAAACGACCAAATAAGCTCACAAGAATTAATGTTAGAGATCTGGACAAGGATGATTTTTTTTAAAACCAAACCTAGAATTGTCAATGAATGGCCCCGCTTCCCCTCTCGCCACGCTGTCTGCAGGCGCGTGGGGTACTTGCCCTGGTTTCTGCTTGCACATCCGTGCCCTGCCCATGGACCCGCAGGGGACGTCGGTGAAGGTGCTTCCTCCTGGGGGACCCTAGCTGCCCCTCATGCGGGGAGACCTTCGCTGTGAGGCTCCTCGCACCTACCAGAAAACCACTGCTGGGAGCGTGGTCCCATCAGGGCATCCTTCCTGGCCATTGCGGACCTCCCCGATGCTGCTGCCTCTCTTCTGAAGAGGCTGTGTGTGTGCAGACATCGGTGCTCCTGCCCTCGGAGAAGGCTTTGCCACCTTCCCCATCCTCAACCTCCCTGTCCCCATGTCCCTGGTGCAGTACTGGTACTGTCGTCCTCCGGGGCAGCTGCCGCAGCTTCTCATCATCTCCAGAGCCTCACATGCCAGGTCTAAAGCGTTGGAGAAGAGGCGACCCAGTGCTTTGGACACAGGTGGTGCCTTGGCTCCTGTGGGGAAGCAGGAACTGGTGATTAAATTCTTTCCTCAGGTGCAGGCCCGAGCATTTTGTGTGGGTGTGTTGCCATCATGTGACTCTTTGCATTTTAAACACAATGTTTTCCCACGTGAACTTGTTTGGGGTCACAGAACGTGAGTGTTTCTGTTGTTCTCAGTCGTAACGGAACATAAGATGGGGCTGAACTAAAGACTGCACTGGTTGGGATTTCTGGTTTGGGCTCTCACCAAAGGATGTCCTAAATACTGGTGATGTTGCAAGCAAGCGTCACGGCATTGGTTTCCAAATGATGTCCAAGCATGCTCGAGACCCTCAATATTTTGTCATTTGAGCCCTATAATTTTACAGAACGAGGAAAGCTCAGCAGAAGCGGCCGTCAGCTGTTATTTGCTGTTACTCGTGTGCAGGGGAGACTCGTGTGGGGCTGGAGGTGGCTGAGGCCGTGGTGTGTGTTGGCAAGTAGGTGTAGGTGTGGCACGGGGAAATTCTTGTGGTGTGGGTGTGCTGGAGCCAGGGAGGACGAGCGACCGGTGCCAAGGGCTGGGTAAGGCCAGCGACAGGCACGGCTCACCTGGAACCGACGCTCAGTAGCACTGGGATATGATAGAAGGAATGCTCGGGGTCCCTGGGCCACTGCTGTTTTTGCTGGCCTGGCACCATAAGGTCAGATTTATCCTAAACCCAGTAATATATCTTGTTCCCCGGTACCCCTGGGGTTAGAGTGCTCCCTGTGTTAGGGGAGCTGCTGAAGATTATTTGGGTAGTAGGTGGGCAGTAGTAGGACAGGCTGGCTTTGCAATGGCATAGCTAATGAGATTAACGTAGTCTTCACTTAAAAAAGAAAAGACGGAGCTGGGTGGTTGAATGGGACTCAGAAGACTCATTTCATGCGTTAGGGGTTGGAAACACAAGCTATTTAGCTCAGCAAGGAGAAAGTTGAGAGCATCTGATGGGTTGGAAGCCCGTCCGTTATTGACTGCCAGAGCCTGGCCAGGGTGCTGGGGAGTGTATTCGCCTTCTAAACATCTGCTGCCCCCAGGCTTTGGGCTGACCTTGCCTGACACCCATCCTGCTTGCTTTGTTCCGGGATGTTTTTTAAAAATAGAGAAAAAGTCCCTGCCTGCCGGAAGTTGAAGCTAAAGAAATTCAACTGAGAAATAAAGCACCAGATTTATTAGGAAGGTTGCTAGTATGAGAACGGCTTAGCTTGTGGCTGTAGCAGACATCACGTCCCTTAAATGTTAGGGTATTAGGCTTTCCTTTAAATACTGTCTTGGTTTTAAAATATCTGCTGTAGTTGGTCCGTATCTGTAGAAAATGCAAGGAGAATTAAATCAGGGAAGTTCTGTTGCTTGTTGGGCTGTTTGCTGAGATGACTGTAGCAAGTCCTTTTGGCTTTGAAAACAATTAATTTTATTAATTTGAAATATTTTCCTATTTTTGCTGTTCTTTCTTCACTTGTCTCCCTCATGTCTGTGGCTCTCTTGCCTGCTCCACTAATTGCTTCTTAAAAACCAGTTGCTTCACGAGGGCACTCCAACTTGCCTATTATTGATGGAGCTGTGCTACNCCCCCCCCCCCCCCGGTGATCTGGTAGTCTGTGCTGGTTTCCCTGCTTCCTCCTGGTTCTGTGCAACCTCAGTTGAAACTTACTTGATGGGGACTTCAAGTGCCGTTTGAGCTCTAGAAGTAACATTTCCCTCAGAATATATTTTTCCTTTTGTTCTGCTTGATCTTGCGACTATGAAGTAGTTTTAAATAAAGTCTCTTGCACCCTCTGCAACCAACCACGGTAACTTGGAACAGGCACCCAAATTTTCTCTAGCACAGTAGAGAAATAATTCCAAACTTGACATACATTTTCTCTTCCCCGTGACCTCATTTGCTGTTCACAGAGCTGGCGTGCATCCCCCCGTCCCCAAACCATTGCACTGAATTGTCGTAAAGCAAACAGCATATTGTGCACGTTACAGAAACCCAGTGCACGTAGAGCAGAGGAGAATGAGAGCAGGTTTCCTCAAATACCCGGAGGAGTGGGAGTTGAGCGTTTCAGCAGAATTTTTAATTGCTCGGGATTAATCTGTGGCACATAAAGAGCCACGCCGGAGCTCTGCCTTCAGAGCAGAGTTTTTGTGAAACTCCACTGCTGACACCAGGAGCTGCTAGCGGATATTTCAATTTTTACTTCTGTCAGATTTAACCTCAGCCGATGTAAAGCTCCGATGCAAAGCTGTTCTGCACATATTACAGTGGGAAGATTCGCTGGGGTTGCTATAGCAAAAGGCTGGAGATGACTTCAGGAGTTTAAATTAGGCCTGCGTGCTGGTAAACAAGGGCTCTGCCTATAGTACAAGCTGCTGCGGCGTTTGAAGATGTTTGTGTCGGATGGGGTGGGAGGTGGCGTGCGTTCGCTCGCGGGGAGCGCGAGTGCTTGCACAAGCCTGTCAGACTGAGCGTGCCAGCAGTGTGCCCGGGGAGGAGCAGGCAGGTGCCAGGGGCTCGCCGTCGGGGCGGGGTGATGTGCTATATTTAAGGAGAAAGAGAAGCTGGAGATACCGGTTGCGTTCAGAAATCTGCTACTGATTTTTCGTGAGTGAACAACAGCCAGTTATTCCCGGTGCCTGAGCCTCCTCCTCTGCTGGGGTACGCGGGGTCCGTGCCCTGCTGCTTTAGCCCTCCTGCAGTCCAAACCAACAGGCTAGAGATATCACTCACTGTAATATCCCAGCCACTCTTTTATTGTCCTCTCCTTCTTGACTTCATTACGTCTTGATCTCTGTAACCTCTTTAACATGTGTAAATACTGAAATGAGATTATCTTTAAAGAGCCCTTTATTAAAAATGTACTGACCTTCCTAATCAGAAGAAATGTGCCTGTAGCTGCTTTTCTCCTTTCCTGCGTTTCCACAAGTAGCGAGGGCAGAATGGTGAATCATCTCACCAGGATGACAGCTCGGGCTGAAAACTGGGCAGGTTTCTTCAGACGCCGCACCAACGTGATGCTCCCCGTGCAGCACGTTCCCAGCACCTGCGACGCTGGCCACTGCGGCATGGGAAGGTTGGGTTGTTCCCACGGGAGGGTCCCAGCGGTACATACCTCTTGCTGGGTTTGCAGTTTAAAGCAACTCTAAACCTCATTAACCTTCAGCTTGGTGGCCCTCGGTGTGGCGAGCGCAGTGCTGAGGATATGCTCTGCTCGGCTGACTCATGACCAAACTTTTTGAGCAAGCAGTTGCAGCCGCGGTCGCTGCGAGATGTGTCCCAGCAGCTGCCGAGGGGTTTGTGCATGGTGGGCATGGCTGGCTGGTCTCTGGCGGATCAGAAGGCCCTGACAAATATCCTCATCCCTTCCCCTCCCAAACCAGCCCAGGGTTCGAGCAGGTCGAGCTGACGTGGGTCCTGCACCCCAGTATCATGCCGGCAGCCCCCTGGTCAGTGAGGCCAACCAACCATCCCTTCCACAGGGCTTCAGCCCTACAAACCTCTCACTGGGGGAGGGCGTTTTAAAACAGAGGGAGGGTGAGGTGCAGCTGAGCCATCGGTGTGGTGGGCTGTCTGTGCAAAGCCTTCAACAGGCGGAGGGGACGTACCTGAATACGGCTCTTAGGCCCTGCACAGGGGACTTTGGGTTCCTTGCAGAGGGAGGGAAGACCTGTCGTAAAAGACGGGCACGTGAGGGGCTAAATTGCAAATAGTTTGAAGCCTTCTTTCAGTGCGTGCTTTTAATGAGAGGTTTACAGTTTTTGAATCTAGTATTTGTTGCATAGAGCAGGGGCAGGAAAGCAGGCGGTTTCCCAAGTGAGGCAGCCGAGGCCCCGGTGCCACCTGAAGAGCAGATGGGTGCCGAGCTGGGCATGCCGTGCCCCTGCAGCCGCGGTGCTGCCCGTCCTCAGGTTCTTGGCCCTCTGCTCAGCATTGGTATTCTCCTGCCCTGGGCAGCAGAGCCCTGCCCTCGGGCCCCGCAGGCAGCTGTGCATACTTCTGCCTGGGATCCTGGCTTTCCTTAAGGGATTGCTGGAAACTCCCCACATTCATGTGCTGTTTATCGCTTCGGAGCCGATTGCTGGATGAGCAGGGTGGTCTTACTGCTTTGGCATTGGTAATAATTGCTGGAGCTGATGAGCCTTTCCTGTACAGTTCTGGTGGAGCCTTCGGCATGCAAGGAAGATCAGAGAGGGTTTTTTTTTTTCCCCTTGTAAAATATATTCCAGCTCCAGTTTGTAATGTGGCAAGAGGGGGAGCGAGAGAAGGGAACAACAGCATTAGCGGATGTAGAAGTAGCTGGAATGAGAAGCTTTTGTGCCATTAATAACAGTCCTGGCTGGCAGCCAAGGCTGGGAGTGTGGGATTAGCCTGAACAATCAAGACTGCAGGATCAAAACAAGGAGGCAGGAACAGCGAGGTCACGCTGCTGCCATCTGCGCTGCCGCAGTGGTGGGAGGGAGCGGAAGAGGGGGCTGCGCTGGAGGAGCGATGCCGATAGCGCAGGCGGCGGGGCGCCCGCCAGCTCCCCAAAACCGGCCCTGGGCCGCCACCGCCGCGCTCACGCCGGGGTCAGGGCTTGGGTTTCACCTCCCAGCTCTCTGCAGGCACCTTCCCGGCAACGCTGGCGAGCCCGCGGAGGGGAGGGCGGCTGCAGCTTGTCATTTTTAGGAAATGGCTTCTGAAAAACAGAAGTGGCTCGTTGGGGCTTGGTTGTGCATTTCTGCACTCCGGACTGCAGATCTGAACGACGTTTATGGCTGTGGGTTTGCGACGGGTGTCTTCGTGCGACGCCACCGATAGCCCGCCCAGGCATTGGCGTTGCCGCTGTGCTGTTTGTGAATCTATCTGGTGACCAGGGGATGGGGGCGAGGTCACCGGCCGGATTCGGCCACAGCTTTGCTGTGGGCGAAGGCAGCCTCGCTTTCTGCACGGCCGCTCTCGGGGCGTGTGGGGCGTACGGACCTTTCCAGGGGCTGTATTTGCTAGTTTACATCACCCTTTTAAAGGGAGTGACTTGAGATTTCTGCTGAAAGACGATTTTCAAAGCAGATGGAGGCAAATCTTGTTCTGTTTCACTCTGGTCTCTGTCAGCTTTTGCTGAAATACCTTCCAAGAGTATCAGAAAGCAAAATGATTCGCATCGTTTACGTTGCTGCTCCTCTCTTTTTCCCTCTGACCTAGTAAATCTTACTGTCCTGCAAATGTAAATACAAAAGCTGAAATGCAATAGAAGCAAAGCAGTGTCCCACAAACAGCCTCCCAGCTCTTGCTAAAAATATCTCTGTGCGGTGCAGTAACTCCCAGGCATTCTTTTGTCTGACTGCTTTTGAATTCCCTAATTGAAGTTGGTTGGAGGGCAGTGCACCAGTTTCCTGAATAGCTCAGATGTTGATTGTGAGTTAAAAAACAAGAGCAAAATTGTTTTTCCTTTGTGCAGCCGTGCTTTTATTTAAACACCCACCCCCCCTTAATCTCTGTATTTTTACTTGCAATTTTATTTTGTAAGACAACTGCATTAAATACATCTGCGGAGAAGGGGCCCAGGAGGCAGCGAGCAGGAAGACACAGTTTTTGGTACGTGATGCCACGTGCACGTTGGAGCCGGAGTGCCGCTCCGTCGGAAACGTCCAAGCTGGCGCAGAGATGTGGTGCAAATGGAGCTTAACGTAGTAGGAAGTGTTAATAATGGTTCCTAATTGTCTCCTAATAACTAAATCTGTGGAATTTGGCAGCAATTGGGATATAGTTTTCTCCTGCAATCTGTCCATTCCCTCCAGAAAGAACAAAGTTGCTTCACTGATATACAGCAGCGAATCTTAAATTCACCAAAGGTAACGGGGGAAAGTTTTCCGGATTCCGTATGGCCTCCACCCCCACACAGAGCCTGCGAGGGTGCTTCCCCGGGTGACAACTGCTGTATCTTGGTCCGGCACTCCAAGATTTAACAGAGGAAGAAGAATAAAATCAGGTTGTTTTCATCCTTTCTGGTTTTGTNTTTTTTTTTTTTTTTTTTTTTTTTTTTCATTTGAACTTGGAAACTGAGAAGCCCAGGCTCGTTTCAACCACTCCTGAGAGGCTGCTGGAAGCACCGTGTGCGTGCGTGGCTTGCCTGGCCATCCAGGGACGGGTCCCTGGGCTCTCATGGGGACAGGGAGGAAAAGTTTGTGACCAGTAATTTGTGATAAGCCACGGCAGGCCCAAGAAGCTCCCCAGAATATATCTGTTGGGTAAATGTGATAAACCACGAGTACTCAGAGCTCCTCTGTGGCCGGTAAACAAACACAAACATTGCTTTCACTTGAGCCTCAGTAAATTAAAGGTTTGAAATTGTGATGGAGATTGGAGAGAAGCTGATTTCAGATGCTGCTTCAGGAGCTGGGATTTATTCAGGCTCTCTGTGGCGGGAGACATTTCGTAGCTGCTCAGCAGCAGCAGAAAAACAAGCACAAATTTTTCTGTCTTCAGGGATAACTGCAGTGAAGCATGCAGGGGGGAGGGCTGTGCCGCTCACTGGTACCGAAATACCTCCCCATCCCCCACGCACGTCAACAGGCCCTGAAACTTCCCCGGCGCACGGGGTTGGGTGCTGGGTGCTGCACCCACCCACAGAGCAGGAGCAGGCGCGGGGACCGGTGCCTGCAGCCCCTGGCCTGGGGGGCCACAGGGGAGCCGGGCTCCTCCAGTGCTTTCCTTGGAAATGGGGCATCTTCGTAGTTCGACACACACAAAAATAAGACGCCAAACGGGTGTGAGCCGGCAGCCTGCTCACTGGGTTTGCTGCCTCTCGCTCTGCCATAATGCGAAACCAGGAAAATGTGTCCGGAGGAGCCTGCGGCGCATGCGGCGGTGGGGAGAGCGACGTCCTGCCTGCGGGGACCCCGCTTTCGGGCATGGCAACGTGGGGCCCTGGTGCCGGCTTCCACCTTGCTTTCCTTGCCCCCCTTCCTGCAGGCAGATGGACTCTATAGGTGAGAAACACCCTTGTTGTCCAAAAACTCCCTTCCTCTCCAAAAACATTGCACGGCAGGTGCCAGTGCCTCCTGCTCGTGGGAGAGATTGGGGCATGGCCGGTGGTGTTGGGCAGGAGCCGTGATGCAGGCAGCGTGCCAGAGCCGGGCTGTCGGCGCTGGGGCAGGATCGCAGCGCTGCGGTCGCACGCCCTCCTCTTAGCTCCTAGGTTAACGTTTAACCTATTTGTGTTTTAGTATCTCGGGTTGTTTGATGGTACGGGGCACTTTGTATGGTTCTCGACTGTAGATGATGGAGGAGTACAGCTTACCTGCTGCGGAGGAATGTGAAGAATTTCATGGGGAGGAAGATGAGATTTTCCCTTTCCCAATGGAGAGAAACCAAGTCTGGGCGGGTGACATTGGAATGTTTTATATACACGGGCAGCTCCCTGCTTTGGGAGCCTGTATGTTAAGTTTCCACCTGACCAAAACATTTTCACTCTGACTGTAAACCTTAGAGGGGAGAGTGCCCAAATGGAAAAGTTGACGCAGCCTTATCTGCGGTGCAGCCTCTGTACAATAGAGGAATCTGAGCTCTGGCTTATGTCAGGCTTGAAGCGTTCCCCTTCTCTTCCAGCAAACTGCATACCGTTGCCTTGGAGCCATTCCTTCATCGGGGGCACATCCTTCAAGGAGCATAGTTTGGTCAAGAAAACAGGTCTGGGTTCGTTTTAAATATATATCGAGTTCCCCAATGGCTGCCTCTGCTACCTCCTTGCAGCAGCCCGATGTCTTTCTAATGGTCTCCCTTGGAGCGCTGTGGCATCGCCCTCCCAGCAAGCAGCAACTTCGCTTCTCCAGAAACTTTAGCCCTTGCCTTCAATGTGCAATTATTCTTGCAGGAGACATTCAGGTCATCTGTACCCCTCGTGCAGTAAGTGACACTTCTACAAATGACTGATGCTTAACATAGTCAAGGGTCACCTTAGCCAGCTCTCGGTGCCTAAGGCTTTTGTTGCAGCATGCGTGAACGGTCTTTCAAACTTCCTGCTGGTTCTGCTGCCGGCAGTTCATTAGCAGGAAAAAAAGCCTGGAACTAAATTTGCCAGAGGTGCCCAGACCCCATGGCTAGTGCTGTGGAGCCGCCCCATCTCTGTCTGGTGAGGTGGGAACCACCGCGGGAGCTCACCGCTCCCCTTGCACCGTAACCCCGATAACTGACCCGAAACGGCGGCTGCAGGGTCAGGCTGACATCTGGCATGCTACCGGCACCGCTGCTAGGAGAGGAGGGAGGTAGAAACACTGGCTGGAGGGGAAGGAGCTGGAGGAGGACAGGAGAGGAGGGGGAAGGAGAGCCAGGAGCTTCTGAAGCTGCAGGGTAAGACATTACACTGGAAAAGGGGCAGAGTATAATGCTTGGTGATTTTTGCAAGTGGCCGGCTGCTTCCACAGGATGTCTCAGCACTGAGGGCAGTGCTTGTTTTCTAGCAAGACACCACAAATAATAAAAATGACAGTTGCAGTTAATTGCCAGATATCCATCACACCTGGGTTTTCATTTGTCTTAAGACAGGATGCATTTGCAGATTAATTTTGAAAATAGCTAAAGATCAAATGGGTTTTTTTGTTCTTTGGCACTGAATATTTTGCTCACTGTTCGTGTTCGGTGATGCAGATCTGTGTGCGTGTTCAAAGTCTGTAGCTAATGTTACAATTTCCTTCCTGCCATGAGCTTCTGTTTTCTACGCTCACACCTTTCTGGAAGCCTCCTTTCGGGCTATGATATTCCCTACTTGGTTTTGTATTAAAGCAATCTTTTTCTGTAAGGGTTGAGGAAAATCTTTTACCTTTAAAGGTAAAAGGAATACCGTAAAGGAATAATACTCTTTCCACCTGTTAAAAAAAAAAAACCCACAGACCAACATTTCAGGAGGCTGAGCCTGCTACAGTCTTGGCCTGTGTGTTATTTGTTGAGGAAATAACGTTTCCCCAAGTGGAGAAGCTTTTGCTGTTGAAGCAGAGGTAAAGGGGTTGACGGTACGTCATCCTGGTCAAAATCCCGTTCCCCAGCTCTCGGGGGGCGAGGACTCCCCTGCTCCCTGCTTCCGTCCCCTACCACCCAGCGCATGGTTTTTGGGAGCGGGGTGCATTCCTGGCATTGCACTGCAGAGGTGGGGGCTGTCCTGCTCCGGAGGTGGGTGGGCTTGGTGCGCAGGACGTGGCCTGATCCAGCATGCCGCGAGTCCCGCTGTGTGGTGTGAGATGGGAAGGAAGGCTGCGGTGCCTGGTTGTTTACGAGATTGCCCGTTTCTGTGCTGAGATTGCCACAAACCGGCTTCCTTTGATCGGGCGCTCTGAGCGTGTCGTGGCGGCAAATGGGGGCTGATGCTCGTGCACCCTGATAAAGATCTTAATTTGTTCAGATGGGAATTCACTATTTTAAAATGGCTTTGATTATCATACGGAAGAATTGTTTACTGGCTGTACGTATGCTTTGCTGCCTCCGTCCCCTGCTTTGCTAAGAATAGAAACCAAAGCATTACTCTGCGCGTCTTACAGCTGTGGATCTTGAAAAACTGACTTGCCCAAACGCTTTGTACATTTGTGGCTGAGCAGGCAATGGAGCTGAGGTTCAAAACTGCCACTTCTCTGCTCAAACCGCTGATCAGTATTGCTTCTGAAAGGACTACGGGTAGTGTGTGCAAACTGATATTACAAAAATAAACTTTTCATAACCTCCCTTTGTTTTCTGTAAATCCCCAGACTTGCAGGTCTACACCATTACCTACAGGCACTCACAAGGCCATCCTCACCACGATGTTCTCACCACTCTATATAATTGCAAAGGAGCCTTTTGGAGTAGCCTTTAAAAATCCCTATCACCATTGCACTATCTTCATTAAATGAATGGGGCTGTTGTACATCTGACAGCTGCCATTTTAATGCTGTGGTATTGTATTTCCTTGCAGGAGGCTCAACCTCACGAGGCAGATTAGGACTGAGAAAATCCAGGTTCCATTAGAAACCATTGGAAATGAGTTCCCAAGTTGTTCTAAGGTAAATCAATAATGCATATAATCTCCCTGGCTGGACTTAGTGACCGAGCCAACAGTTCATTTAACCACTTTTTTTTTTTAAAGCACTTTCAAAATCATTCCTGTTGAGACTTACTTCTCACTCTGAATTGCTGTTATGAAATTCTCGGGCAGCATTTGTTTTTCAGGCGCTGCCAAAACTTTGGTAATTTACTCACCCCTGTGCTTAGGAGGAACCGTAGTCACTGCTGCAATGCCAAGCCTCGCGCTGGTACCGAGGTAGCCACTAAATTCCTGCAAGTTTGGGAGTGGAGGATGCTGCTTGGCTTGCACACACCTCCACTCCGAGGCAGGCTCCTCAAACCCCGCGTCTGGGTCCTGCATCCTCACGTGGTGCTGTGTGACCCGATGCTTGGCGTGTCCCCGTCCCCCCTTGCCTTCTTCCAGTCGATGTGTGGAGCTGGGAGCGTGCTCCTTGCTGGAGGCAGAAATGCATTACTTTGTTTATGACCGTTCCTGCTCTGTCGTGCCTCCTCTGCTGTTTTGCAGACCGATCCTGGAAGGAGACAGGGATTCGGTTACAGAATAATCAAATCGAGAAAGATGAATCCTTTTCAGTGTGGCAATAACAGGTTTTGCTAATTTTTAATTTATTTGAAATTAGCTTTAATAAGTGAATTTTCCTTTCTCAGAGCAAATGTTCCAAACTCCTGAATCTTTCAAGCCAAATATGATAAAGGACTACTGATTTTTCCTCTTCTGTTTAAACTAATGCTTGGGTGAAGTGAGGAAGACGGTTAGCTTGTAAACGAGCGCAAGAATGCAGCCAACTCCAGTGGCTTTCCACGCTGGCACTGCTGGGTCGCTCGGCACTACGAGCCTGGTCGGGATCAGGCGTGAGCAGGGTATTGCGTGTCTGTCGAATTAGCCAGTACAAATTTGAGGTGATTCAGTGAATTTTTTTACTAGATAACTGCTTTGTGTCACATGGTAGTCATCTTTTTGATTCTGTAGCAGGTACCTTGCAACGAAGTTTATCATCTCTTGGAAACTCAGCCTTATTTAACAGTACTTGAACTGTCAGATATTAAAATAATGTCTCTTGAACCACTTGAATGGGATAAGGCTTGGCTTGATACCGGGCTGTGGTCTTAGAAAACCTGTAATTCCTCCTCCTCCCTGCACATTGCTATTACTATCAGATTTTTCTTTTTAGCCGTGGCGAAGAGAAGATGGAGTTGCTAGAACATGATCTATTTTGATTACTAAAAATCTTAGCGCTGCTAATTTAGTCAGCTAGTACGTTACGAATGTAGGTTCTGTGTGTTCAAACTGTTCTTGTTTTTTTTACTTAATAAGTTCTCCAGATAGTTGCCATGGAAATAATCCTGGATTCGGAGAGGATCTAAAGGCCCTGAAGATGCCGGCGTGGTGGGAGCAGCGCGTGGTCTGCACGCTCCAGGCTCGAGTCCTGGTCAAAACCTGGTTTTCCATAGTGGTGCCGGCTCTAGGATGGGAACCAGCTTGTTCCTCCCACGGCTCTCCCGGTTCCCCCCTTTTGGAGTTTTAGGCAGAATTCTCCTAATTTTCATAGTGCAGAAAAGTTGAAGAAAATGCTCGCTGCTGGTTTTCACTGCTTGAAGGTTAATTACGGTTTTCTATCATGTGCATGCCTGAATCACACTAATGTGAAAGGGTTTGGCTGTTGCCTTTGCCTTACCTGAGCCTCTGTGGCTGTGCTGGGGGTCTGCACCGAATGTGAGGAAATTTCCCCTGCTCTGCTCCTGGAGCGCTGGGTGCCACCAGAGGTGCTGTGCCTGCCGTGCCAGATGGTGCTGGTCCTGGTGGTGCCGCAGCAGCAGCCTCTCCCGGGCCCCTGTTTGTGCCGCAGGAGAACAAACCTGCTTCCTCTGGGCCTGTGTTTTCTTTTTCAACAACTTCCTTTTTTGTGCAAATGTTGTGTTTTTCATGAAATTGCCGTGCATTGTTTTTAGACAAGATCACCAGAATTGTTTTATATGTCTAAACCAAACCTGGGTACTTCTTGTTCCTTGAAATAAGACAGCCAGTTCTAATCGCAGGAGAATTCAGCTTATTTTCCTGGCTTTCGTTGGTCAGCGGGATAGGACCAAGCGCAGGAGCTGCAAAAGCAGCAGCTCATCTTCATGTACCTGATTTTTGCCAGAGCGATTTCCTAGAGAGGCATCTCTTGCAGTGGCGGAGACCCTGAAGCAGCTAAAGTTAAAATTTAATTGCTTTAATATAGATATCGGGCCAAATGAACAGCGTGTTTAAGAGCATATTTCAAAGGTCTGAAAAGTGGTCATGGTAGATTTAATTCTTGGGTGAACAGCAGAAGAGGTGAGTTGTAGGGACAAAGCCTTGAGAGCCACTTTTAAAAATTTTTTTTCCGGAGAGCTGAAGTGCACTTTCTCTTTCCCCCCTCATATTTATGTATATTATTGAACAGCTCTTGCTGCGATATGTAGGAAAATGTGCAATGCTGCCTGCCCTTCGTGTGGCACGGTAACGGACACGGAGAACCCCGTCGCACCGCTGACGTCCCACCTTTCACCCCCCCGCAGCACGCCGTCCGCGTGCCCTGAAACGCTCCATGTTTCGGTCACCCCACTGGGAGAGTCTCAAACGCGGTTTTTAAACAGCCAAGTCAGCACCTTAACGGAGATTATTGAGACCCCACCTTCCTATTCCGCCTTGGGGAGGGACAAACCCAACCAACAGTCCTGCATCCTTTTACACTGCTCTGGGTGTATTAAATTAGTGAGCAGAGTGACAGCTGGGCAGGAGGCTGGGAACAATGAAGATAAAGTTAGCTTTCAGCGATGTGACCCTCTCTAGGCTGCGCGCCAGAAGACTATAAATAATTGATAGGAGCAACCACCCTCGCCAGCACGCTAATGTACAGCGCGGCTCATACAGCGAGCGGAGCCGCATTACCCATTACATCACCGCTGCTCTCAGCCTGGGCTCTCCTATCAGCAATGTAATTTTACTGCTTTTAAATAATAAATTGCACTGGGAGTTGAAATACTCCTTTGCCCCATTCAAGCCTGCTAGGGTGTGCAACTACACAAATGAATTTTACATATGGTAAAATAAATTTTGTATCAAGCTAAAAAAAAAAAAATTCCTTGCAGGAGGAGTTTAGCCCCACGGTCTTGCCCAATATCAGTGACAGGGGCTTGGGGTATCAAAGGCGGGCGGTTCCAGCTAGTGACTTTTGATCTGGCTTGGTATCTGGAATGATTTTTGAGCTTGACTTGGGGTCAGTGGCCTAAGTTCACGGGTGGTTTCAGGGGGTAAAGTTCTCTGGTGTTGCAAGTCAGAAAAATCCCCTTGGCTGTGGCTGCTTCCGTGAGCGGAAGGCGTGCGAGCGGCGTGCATGAGCTCTTTGGTCCCGCAGAGCGGGAGCTTTCACTTTCAACGGCTGTAGTTTTTGAGCAGTGAAAAAAGCTTGATGTAACCCAAAACCTGATTTCTTTCCCCTAAGTCTTTAGATAAGTTCCGTGACCTCTGCTTATCCGTGTATTTGTGTGGAAAAGCTAAAATGCACTTTGACTGTTCCAGGCTCTGGGGACAGGGGGGGTCTCTGTGCATGTGAGGACTCTTTTTTGGTGGACTCTTGCAGCTTTTTATGCTCATTTGTGTGGGTCTCCAAATTTTTTGAAAATACGAATTAAAAAAAATAAATCACATAACTGCTACACTAAAATCTGCAGGCATCAAAAACTGTCCAGAAATTGGGCAGAATGTGGTGCCCCGTTCCTGTTAAGTTAGTGGCGAGTAAATGGAGAAACCAAACCAGAGAGATGTTAGTACGGAAGAAATGAGTGAGATTATGGGAAAGCACAGAGCAAGGACCTGTGGTGCGTGACACAAAGGTGAAAGATGCTGAGGATGATGCAACTTCACCCGGCGGGGCACGGTGCGCGGCCGAAGGCGCAGTGTGCGGTGGGAGGGTGCGCTCGGCTGGGCCGCGTTCGCTTCCAGCATTGCCGCAGTGGGTGCTGATCCAGTTGCAGGAGCGGGTACGGTGCAACACAACGTACAGGGGCGCTCAGCGTTGTGCAGCGAGACAGCAGCTGGGCAGGGAGGAGAGCCACCGGCCAGACAGCGCTCCCAGGAGCTGTGCTGGCAGGCGGGCTCTCGGACGTGGTGATTTAAGTACAATCAGCCTTGGTTATAGGATAAATAAAATGCCGGAATGGTATCATAGGAGGTGGCTCAATTTGTTGAAAGAAGGTAAGGAACAGATTTTGGCTGAGGGTATGATTCAAGGTAAGATTAAAAATGCGTTTTGGCTATATAGGGCACTGGTACCAAGGGCTTGCATTTGGGTGTAAAATTTCTTCTGTGAACCCTCACAAAAAAATCCTCTGCTTTGCTCAACACTGAGTATGAAGCAGGTGTTCGGGACCTTCTTCCAGGAGACACGTGTCCTATGTGTGCATCTTAAAAGTCTCAAAATCTGTGCAGGGTTACTGTGAACACGGTGGTTTTCACACCTTCTAGAGCGAGACTTAAAGAATTATTATTTCCAAATCAGGAAGTCAGCAATGTCGCAGAGCTGTATAAGAAAGCATAAGCTGCTTATGGTGGATTAAAATGACTGACCATTTAGCTATGCAATTAGATGGGGAGATGGTGTGATAAATCATGAGTAACTAGCTTACCTGTCCCGTGATGTTTATTTCCAGGCAGGTGTGCACCAGTTTCCACAGGGTGTTTGAGCATTTGTTTTTAAAGGCACAGGTCCCTGAAAAGAGCGTGAGTGTATGTGCTTTTTGTACAGTTTTCTGATGTTTCTTAGCTATCCTTGAACGTCAAGTTTGCCCTACAGTTAAACCGTAGCTCTTTCCAGAAGAGTCCAGGTGTGCATCGCCGAATTGGGCAGGCAGCTGTGCTGCTGCAGGGGAGCGGGGCTGCCCGGGGCAGGCAGCAGCCGCAGCTCCTGCTCGGAGGCGAGGTGGCTTGCATTTCCCAGGGGGGTCCTGGGCTCCTCCCGCGTGAAGCCATGGGCTGCAAGGCCTGCGAGGATGCTGGCACTAGCCTTTTTGTGCCCTCCTAAAAGTGAGACAGCCAGTCTCTTGTCCTACCGTAAGAGCGAGTGCAGCACCCAGACGCTGCCCTGCAGTGGGACCTAGTGGGAGGCAGGACAGGCTGTAGGGAAGGAAGGTGTTTTCCAGGGGTGCTGAGCTGCATCAGCATCTGAGCATTGCACGTGCTTCTGGCAGGACCTTGTGGTTATCGGGCAAAAGTCTTCAGATGACGAGGTGATGCTTGTTGCCTCCAGCTGCTGAGTGTGTATATCTCTGGAAAGGTTTGAGGTGTTACCAACTTAGATTTGCAAATGCCCTGGACATAGGAAAGCTTTTATAGGGCAGTAATGCATAAAATATTTTAAACTGTCCGTTGGTCCTGCCAGACGGCCGGGCTCTGTGATGTGACTACCTGGTAGCTCTGTCGTCGGTCGGTCCCTGCTAAGGCATCCATCCGTCTGGTGCATCGCTGCTGTGAGGCCCCGAGTCCCAGGACCAGCGATCCATCGATGTTGGGTTTGCCTCTTCCCATCCTGAGAACTCTGCCTTACCTTCCCCCAGCTCAGCAGCGTCTCCTTTACCTCTCGCAGAGGTACGGCTTAGCAAAAGCGTTCACAAATGCTTTAAGATTTTGGCCAGCTCCAGTTTGGAGAGCTGGCTGATAGGAGGCCTGATGCTTGTGTGGGAAACCAGCTCAGCCCGTGTGAGATACTGTTCAGCGTGTCTCTTTCATAACAACATGACTGTTTGTATCGGTCAGTTTCTTGGTGATGGTGACAGGTCGCTTTGTGGCCAGACAGGAGCCCGGCCCCACAGATGTGCTGGCTGTACCTGGGGGCCGGTGGTTTTCATGCTGAAATAGAGATCCAGAATTCTAGGGTGTCTCTGAGGATTTGACTCCGAAAGCTCTGAGGTACACAAACTGTGATACAGGCTAGGGAGAGGGACTTCCAAAAAACCGAAACAGATGATGGAGATGCCAAACAGACATCCTAGAGATCTGCTGAGGGCAGACTGCTAGCCTAAGCCTCTGCTGGTGCAAGCAGAAGAAAGGCAGAAAGTAGGAGATGCTGCTGCACCTCCTTACGTGGGACGTCCATCACCGCATCCCGCGCTGGCTGACCCCCGCCTGCACGGTCCCCTTCTCCCCCTGCGGTTCTCAGAAACTTCATCCTTCCCCTGCATCTCACTTTACCGAGCGCTCGAGAAAGGGGCTTTGCTATTCTTAGCATCTCGGCAGAAGTGCTGCCGCTCCAGCGAGACGCGCACGGGAGCCTTTGATAAAAGGAGCAGGGGAGTAACCATGGCAGTCTCGCTGAAACTGGTAACCATGGATTACAGAAATTAAAGGCATAAAGCAAATAGCAGGATTATCTCTGGCGTGGTGGTTTTCTAGTGAACAGAAGGCACTATCCAACTTCCACATTTAGGTGAGGCACTGTAAATTACCTGTAGTTAAAAAATAATGCTAATTAAATTGAAATGCAATAACGATTAACACTGCTGATCTCAATTCACTGAATTTCTTTGCAACTCTAATTGACAGAGAAAAAAACCCCAATCCTATACAGAAGAAAGGAGGGGGAATTTCTTGCTTCTGCCTCCGTGCTGCATCCTTCTTCTGATGCAGCTGTCAAGTTTGCATTTTCCGTTTCCCTAGTCCTATTATTTTTTATTTTTAATGCAAGGCGCTTCACAAATAAGACGAGCTTGATTTGCCGGTCCCTTTGCAGGCGAGCATGCCGCGGGCAGGGCACCTTGCGGGCCGGGCCGGTATCCGGGGAGCTGGCCTGAAGCACTGCCCGTGCTGCACCCGAGGGACCTTGCCAACTGCACGGCAGACAGGGGCAGCACGTGGTGAGCGCCGACGCCAAGCCCCCCCGGCATCCCAGCCCCCCCCAGCATGTTCCTTGCCCTGATGTAGAAGGCGCTCTGCGTTCCTCTTCTCTTAGTCGTCTGGAGGCGAGGGTGAAGGAGCCGGGTGGCTTTGTGCTGCAGGAGCAGCGTTCCTCAGGTCCGCTTAGCATGCAAGCTGTGTTCTTTGCACAGCAAATTTTGCTTTCAAGTTCAGCGAGTGCTAAGACTCTGCGTAAATGGGCCTGCTAAAGATATTTTTTGACATTTGAAAATCCTATTAAGCCCGTTTCTCCCTTCTCCTCTTTCTCCCTCCCAGTGTGCCAGCTTAACATGGAGGCACTGGAAAGGTTTCTTTAGCCAGCCAGGTCACATCCTGCACAACAGACCTCAGAAATATGGGTCACAACGAAATGAGGAAAACAAAAAGTATATTGTCCTCGTGTCTTAATGCTGATGGCTGATTGAGGGACTCCCTAAACGGACAGTTTAAGATCTTAATGAGGTGCCAAACATGAGGTAATTCAGAATATGCCCTTTTCACGCTGTCTGCTTGCCAGCACGGCCTTCCAGAAATGGGTTCCTCCTGCGTGTTGGTGCCTCATGCTGCTTTAACTCTTCTTTACCAAAGGCACGGGCCTGGCAGCACGTCCTCAAAGCGGAGTTTGTCACGGTTCCTGTTCACAGTTCCTGCATGAGTCCGTGATAAAGCCCATGAGCACATTGTTTATTTTCTTATTTACAAATAATCCTCCTAAGTTGAGGTTATTACTCGTTGACTTTAAACAGAGGGTTGTAGGTTGGAGCAGGTCTCCTTTAGCCTTACTTCATGCTGTGTGGGGTTATCTGCAGATTTTTCTCCAGGCTTTTTAAAATTAAATTTGAAGAATGATTTCTGTTAAATCCTCGTTTCTGGGAAGTTTCTAAAACTGAGAGTAGCCTGCAGTGGGACAATCACCAGTTGTGCTGGTAGGTGTGTAATTACACAGGTTTTGGGGAGCGGGGATGCAAACAAGTTTGCATACATTGAATTACAGGCGGTGTTTTAATAGTATGTTTTTTAGGTCTTGGCTTTAATCCAGAATTTTTTCGTGCTATTATCCTCTATTTACAGCTTTCAGAAATCAGCTGATGTCACTGCACATATGTTTAGAGCCGTTGCTAAGGTGATTAGCTCCAGAATTCAACGCCTACGCAGTCCTGATGAAAGGCTGAGAAACTGCTCAGCAGCGTCTGTTCAGAGCGGTGCATTGTTGGTTTGAACTATTAAGAACCATAAAACAATATTACCCAATTTTAGGGTAAATACATTGGCCTTGACTGATAATCATGCATCAGGTTTTACGGGAACAGAGGCTTTATCTGGCATGTTTAACTAAGTCTGAGAACGTTTTTCACTGAGAAAGCGTTTAAAATTACCCGGTTCCTAATTTCCATGAGCCTGTGCTGTGTTAGTGCATTCAGGGTTTCCTCTGCCTGCCAACTTGGGAGGCAGAAGGTGGCAATCCAGGGGCAGGACTGCTGTCTCGTGGACGTCTAATGTCTGTCCCATCTCTCGGTAAAACTTGCAGAGCACACAGAGCAAAACCATGAACTGCAGCCTGAGCGTGGTTGCTTTGCAACCAAAGGGTTGCCCAATCTCCGGTTCAGTGGTCAGCCACTCACGTTAAACTGGGAACTGTCCCGAGACCATCACAGTGACTGGGACGCACAAGACCGTGTGTCTTGCCCCTTTCTGGCGTTGCCTGCTTCTCGGCTGAAGCGAAATCCCTCCCAAGAGGAGACAGCCGCCCGGCACCTCAGTTTCCACGTTTTCTGTTTCGGGCATCCAGCTTGCGAGGTGCGTTGTGCTCCAACAGCAAGACCCTATTTCTGGTGGGAGTCTGTCCTCTCTAATAGAAATTAAAGTAATTTACCTTCCTCTCCCCTTTTAGAGAACAGTATCAAGTTGCCTTTACTGGCAGGGCTGGGATCCTGTTACCTGCCGGGCTCCTGCTTTCAGTGCAGCAGAAGAATAGCTTTTATTCATGGCAGAGAAGCCATGAAATACAATAAAGTTGCCCACAGCCTGTACCAAGAATGGGCTACCAGATTACATTTTAAGAGCGTTATAGGTGAAAACTGCTTTTGGGTTGAAGTTGGTGCATGAAATGTTTATGAAATATCTTCTTTCCAGCCCAAGGTACTTTGCTGTCCTTTTAAAAAAAAGTACAAAATAAAATAAAAATTACCATTTAAACTATGAAAAGATGTGGGTATGTATATGTA
Organism: Fregata magnificens; assembly: GCA_013389945.1. Lineage (NCBI taxonomy): Eukaryota > Metazoa > Chordata > Aves > Suliformes > Fregatidae > Fregata > Fregata magnificens. The sequence goes on along the minus strand of WAAD01040326.1, from coordinate 231,308 downwards.
TTTTTTTTCCCCAGTCATCTAGTGCGCACTAAGCATCTTAAATAATAACAAAGATTTTCTTCCCTGGGAGCTCACTGTTCTCCCACTGATTTTTTTTTTTCTTTCCCTTTTTTTAAAGCATACTGGCTAAGGGTTGGCCTAGTTTGGCTGTCATCACACCGTGAAACAGCGCAAACATTCACCTGACATAGCTACCTATATTTTTGTTCCATAGGCTGTGCAAAAATAGCCACACACGGCAAACAGCTGTGTGCAAGTAGCAGTGCAGCGTGTGGTTTTGCAAGGACCAGCGCTGAAAAGATGGGTTTGCTCATTCCCTTCCCCGGTCTCTGCGTCGGGGGCTCTCTCCGGGTGCAGGCGGAGGTTGGACTTGGTCAGTGGGAGGGGAGGTGTTCGTCTACAGAAGTAAAACCTCGTTTACAGGTCCTGTCCCCCGCTGAAACGAGGAGGTTTGGCTTATGGAATGGATGTGCCAGCACCACCGTGGGAAGCACGTCCCTGGGTAGCTAATTTTAGCATAAAATATAAATCGTGTTAATCACTGACTGTGGGAGAAACTCTTGGGTCAGGAGTGTGCAAAGGCACTTGCATCACCCGAAACGAGTTTGTCCGTTTGCAGGGTGACCCGGGGTCTGTTGCATTCCCCGTACGGCTGCACGCCGGCACCCCCTTACTCACGCCCAGGCTGGCGGCCGCTCACCCGCTGCAGGGCGCTGCTGCCCGCGGTGAAACGCTCCATGCATGGGTCTGGAGCATGTGCGTGCCCGGGGCAGCGCGGGACCTTCCCTGGAGGGTGTCCTCCGTTGCCTGCCCAAGCTGGTCCGTGCACAGCCCAGCAGCGCTGAATGGTCCCCCTCCTGCTTAAATGCACCTGGTCCTCTGATTTCTGGTGTGGCCTTCTCGTTCAAGAAGTGGCTTGTTTTGGATGAATCGGCTGGGGATGGTTGCCGTCTCGCTCTGTGGATACCCACGTGCGGGATCCGTACTGAAGCCCTCGGAGGTCTCGATTGAAGAAGGAGAGCAAATAGGCTGATGCAGCGCATCATCTTTCTACCGAGCCTGGCTCCCGAACTGTCTTCGAGCCTCTTCCCTGCTCCTCCTCCTCCCCCAGCTTTCCTCTCCTGGGCTACAAAGATGTTCCCAGGGCTTGGGGAGGGTGAATAGAGGTTGCATAACCCGGCTCCCGCTCCATGGGGCCGAGAGGCCGGGAACAAAACCCAGATTACGCCCTTTCTCTGCGGAGTTGAAGGGGCCGGGGGGACATTGATATGCAGATCCTGTGTGTCGGGGCACCGCGGCGGCATTGTTTTGAAATGTCCACATGTAGGGTTCATGAAGCGATATAGAAAAGGAACTAAGTGAAATGTTCTGTGCTGGAGTGTGGTACGGGAAATGCTGCGGTGATGTAGCAATTTTCTGATACAACCATATTTCCAGCAGGCCTTAACTACTAAATTGCGCTGTTTGTATAAAATTTTCACATTTTCCCAACCTTCTAATTTTCGAGGGTTCGTTTCACGTGGATTTTTTTTGCTAGGCTCTTCCTTTTGCAAGAACGACATTAAAAATTGGAAAGTGACGTTTAGGTGACTCGTTCCGCTGTCCTGGGGCCAGGCTAACGTGCACAAAAGCAGCGGGAGGATTGGTTGTTATCCGATGCCTTTTAAACAAGATGCTCGTGCTTTGCCCTCTCTCAAGAGCAGCACAGCACCGTTCGAGTGCGTCCAGCTCCTTCTGCACACCTCAGCTTCTGGCAGAGCAAGTGGCCTCCCAAGGGGCTGCCCATATTGAGCAGCTCAGATGAGTATCTGTTCGTGACCCACCAGTCCCATAATGCTGTAAAATGTAGGGGTGAGCCCTTTACTTCGTTGTGACGTAGGAACGGTAGCGTGCATACGGTATACCATACGAAAACACTTCCTAGACTGAAACTTGGTGTGAGCTGCAGGGGCTGGAGCCCATCTCATAACTCTCCAGAGGAAAAAAAGCTCTAAACCAGAAGGAAAGTTGGCAGGCTTGGTCGGGCCAGCTCATCTCCTCTCGGCGAGTTACTCGCTTGGAGTTCGCTACTTTGATGTTCTTGTTTCCTCACACAATGAGCCCCTGCTAACAAAGTGCTTGAAAAACCTTGCAACGACACAGCAGCCGGCTTGCTGGGAGGACAGGCGGAGCATCCGTGCCCTCCACCTAAGCTGCTCTTTCAGCTGCGTGCCCCGGACGGGCACTGCCGGGGCTGCCTGCCAGCCGCAGGCTGACACCGAAGGCGAGAGCTTGAAGGCTCAGTAAAATTAGAAAAGAGCTTTTTTTTTTAAAAAAAAAAAAAGGTGCATTGAGACATGTTATTGTAGTGTGAGTAGCTGACCTGCCTGCTGCTCCTCTTAGTATTGCCTGTGCAGGTACGTGGGAGCGTGTTGTGCTTTGTCCCCACAGCAGTCCCAGGCTCTGGGATGAGCTGAGGGGTAGAAAGAGGATTGAAGCAGCAGGAGTCCGGGAGGCGGATGGGGAATAGCCCCAGGTACATGTGGCGTGTGAATTAACCGCCGACTTCTCTGGGAAAAGGAGACGGCGGCTGGGGGGTAGGTTGCAGACGTGGAGCTGAGTAGGTTTTGAAACCCAGGAGATGAGCTTTGTGGGCTGGCTTTGGGAGCGAGGGGCCTGGGCAGGGGAAGCACTGTCCTGTCCCTTTGGTTTGGTTCATCTGCTTCAGAGCGCAGGACCCCCAGTGAGGGCAGCCGGCTGCGGCAGAGCTGCGAGAGCAGCTTCCAGGGTGGGCTTCTCGCTTGTCTGGCTGGCAGAGCTCAGGGCCGCTGCATGGACACTCCTGGAGGCTGTCGATCTGCTGTGGCCGTAGGAAAACTAAAGAAGGAACAAACAGCTGAGGGTTTATCTTAGTACATAAGAGTTGTAGGGATTGTACCTTAAATAAACGAACCAGCAAACCAACTCATAACTCCAAAATGGCGTTGCGTGTTCTGCTGTAGTGGCGAAATCTGTGGTTTCTCCTCTGCTTTGGAGGAGCACAGGCGTTCCTTGAACGGAAAGGTCTGCCCTCATCAGCGCTGCTGTGCCAGTCACGTTCCCGACCTCTGCAGAAAGAGGGAAATGTTGCACTTGTTTCACCATTTCTAGAAAAGTCTTCTGTCTTGCTTTCAGCCCGGCTTCTTTGAAGAGTGCTGGTCTCTCTTCTGTCATCGCCTTAAACCTGCTCCCGCGTTGGGGCATTTGATAGCTCCTGCAGTTCCTGGCCTACTGGCGTGCGTCCTCGGTCGTGTGGGTGCAAGTGGGGATTTGCGTGTGTGCGGGGTGCGTAGCCGTGCACACCCTCCTGAAGATTTGAGCTTTTATTCTGGGAATGCAAATATAGTTCCATGTGATCAAGTGCTCACGAAGAAATCAAGTAATCCATACTTGGGACAAGTCCAGGGCTTAAAATTCTTAATCGCCTTGTTCCCGGGCTCTGCAGCATGTGCTGCACTGAATACCTTTTGAGAGTCAAGGTCTTTGCTTCTGATGGTTTAATTTGGACAATGAGTATCACTTAATAGTAGCATTTTATTACATTCGTTTCACTCTTACTTTTCAAAGAATTCTTCTGATGCATTCAGGCTCCTGCCCTTTGGATGCTAATGGACTTCTGCTGAGATTTTGTTTTTGTTATTACGTAGCACCAGGGCTCCCATTTTCAGGGGCTTGGTATGAAGAATGCTCTGCCCTGAGACAATGCCTCCATTCACGGGCCCTGATACAATGGGGGTGGAACAGTTATAATGTAAATTAGTATGCAAAGCCCCATCCTAATCAATGCGTTTTGCTCGGCGTCTGAGCGCTGCGTGTACCACTCCTGCAAAGTGCTGAGTTGTTCCTTCTGCACAGCCAGACCGTCCTGCACATTTCAGTGCTAAAATAAATGTGTTCCTGAATCAGTTTTTAGAAAGCAAGAAAAAATTCCCAGTTCACGTCTTAGCAAGAGTGGAGCATCTGCAGAAATCGCGGTAGATGGAGATCAGCTCTATGGGATGCCCACAGCTATTTTTGCCTGTCTTTTTTGAAGTAAAAACCACTACAAATAACGGTTGGTCCTTGCCTCCTACATCTGTGTGGACTGCTGGAGCAGAGGGACAGCGGAGTGCCGGCCGATGGGGAGAGCAAAAGGCGCTCCCCTGAGACAAGCCCGGCTCACCACCCCGGCACCGCACAGTGCTGGTCTCTTTATGTGCGATATTGCTCATCTTCCTAAGAGCTGCAGGTAAGCATTAACCTGCAGGGGATTATTTTTGCAACCTTTCACATATTCTTTTAGTCCGTGCGTGTTGTCCCTTGTTACTGACCGTCACAAACACAACTACACGACAGATGTTTTGTTTGATGGAGTGATAACGGTGCTGTTTTGTCCCAGCCTGGAGTTAAGAACGGCTTTTAAATGCACTTCTGGTAATAGAGTTGTGTAATGTAAAATGTAAGAAAATAAGCGGTTCTTTGGACTGACCTGCACAAATCCAGCAGGCTGAAACATTAACTTTCCTATCCTATAACCAACAGAGTAATTGAGCCTGAGCAGGGGAGAGCCTGGAGAAGGATCTGGTGAGGGCTGGGGAGAGGGAGTCATCCCACGGCCCAGGCTGAGGTGGCTCAGGGAGAAGCAGAAAGGTCAGGATCCTTCAGCGTCTGCATCCGCGTGGGTGCTCCCTGTCGTTTTCTGAGTGTGGTGGTGCTCTCATCGCCCCAAGCCAGCTCACAAACCTGCCTGTGTAACAAATCGTTGCTGTTCAACGATAGCCAGGCCTTGAGAGAGTGTTTTGGCTGGTGTTTCTGCATTGCTGTAGCAGGACAACACTGCACGTTAGAGGAATTTGCAGAAGCTTGTACCAGAGGAGCTGTAAGTAGAGGCTGTGCATGAAGTAAGCATAAAATCCCAGAATTTATAGCAACCTTTGTAAAGTGTCATCATCGAGAGCCTGGAACAAAGCTCTGATGCGCTGGGAAATATTTGTATCTTTTATGAAAGCACTGTATGGTTCTCCATTTGTTCCTTTGATAACACCTTTTGATCTAATGCCAGAGTAAATTAATCCATCACAAAGTGGGGAACAGAGACTCACATAAATCCTTGCAGAAATGGGGAAAAATGGCTAGTGGGGGAGCATCTTCTGCGTGGCTCGAGCCAGGCAGAATTGGTTTGTTCGTCCAAAGGTTAAGCTTGCGATCCAGAGGAGGATCCTAAATTCATTTAATTTGCTATCATTCATCCTAACAGAGGGCCAGCGTAGCCATGTTTTGCTGTGATTCCAGTAGCAAAGTATCCCATATATCCCAATACCATGGGATGTGCTGGGTGCATGGCGTAGGTGCAGCCTGCACGGCCTCAGAGCGGTGGCGAAGCACTGCCCCTCTTATCAGGGTCAGTTGCTGTGCAGTGCTGGTGTGTCCCAGCACAGCGTGGCACCCGGTGCTGCAGCATGGCACTTGTATCTCATGCAATGTGCCAGTGCCACAGGAGCTGCCAGCGTGCCCGTCGGCCGTGCTGCCGGCTCCTGCAGCACAGGGCAGGCACGTGGGCGCCGCATGCAGCAGCTCCGGTCCTGCGGGATGTATTAGTTGAGACTGGGCACTGTGTGGAAACAGCTCTCCTGTTTCTGTGTCAGAACCGGCTCTGGAGCAGCACGGCCACGCTGGTGCAGCGCCGCGCACCGGCTAACAGCCCTAATCTGGCTCACCCCTGCGCCGTGGATAATCTCAGGCTGGATAATCTGGCCACGGAGAGCTGGGAGCTGGTGGCATTAGTGAACCTCTGGGCCCAGAAAAGTGCGGAGGTTGCGGGAACGACCTGGTGGTGCCAAGAGCGTCTGCTGGAGAGGGCAGGGGGGTGAAGCCAGGGGTGCCGGAGGCGGCTGAGACGTACCATTGCTTGCAAAAAAGTACCGAGAGCGGGAAACACACGGCTTGTCCGTACACCCTCTGGTTGGTACCTAAGTAAACAATTATGCTTTGTGTTGCAAAAACTGTTTTTAATCTCTCTCAATCTCAGTCATGAGGCTCTAAGGTAAAAGGGTTTATAGAGAGTGAAATGAATCGGCCCGTCCCCTTTGGCACCGGGAGGCGGCCACCGAGCGATGCAGTCCTGGAATAGCTGGACTGTGTGATCCAACGTGCCGGGAGGCGCAGGAGGCTGCTCCGCTGCCCCGCATGGCCTCAGGAAAGGTCTGAAATGCAGCGGGCCCCATGGCTGGGACAGGAGGCTCCAGAGGCCCATCTCTGCTGGCTCCTGGTACAGCGTAGCAGCCAGCGGTGGAGTACCACCGGACAGGTTTGTTAGCGAGTGGCATTTAAGCCAGTTGTAGCTGATGTCTGGCCTTAAGGAGTCTTGTCACTCATGCTATTTTCTGTGAAGGCTTGTTTCACCTCTGCCAAGTGACAAATTAACCAGGCAGTGTGGGTTGGAGACCTGGCCCTCGAGTCCCACCGCACCAAGCTACCTTCCTGAGCTGCAGCTCGTGTGAGCATCAGTACCTTGATGGTGTCCATGCGCTAAGCCTGGGAGCACGAGAGGGTCTCGGAGCTGCGTCGAGGTGGTGCTGGCATGTGCTGTCACCATCCTGCCTCTCCAGCTGCTGAGAAAAACAAGTCCAGGAGCTGACACAGTTCAGAGGAACTCCACTGCAGAGGGATTTTCAACCCAGGCAGGCTCTGCAATTCAGCTCAGGGCACAGCCCTGAAAATGATTGCACTTGATGGAATGAGATGGCAAGTGGTAGGGGAAGCAAAGGCGGCTTCAGCCAGCGGTTCTGACAAAAGCAACGCTTGGCAAGCGAAGCCGTGAGTGCCCGCTGCGGCACGGGGCTGAGTCGATCGGAGGCAGGGAGCAGTAACGGCAATTTCGGTCACCCAAATGTCTATTGATCCGGTGTTAATTCAGGACACAGTTTAGGGAACTGCAGCTGGACCCTAGCAGTGGCTTTCCGTTCTGGCTGACACAGGCGGCTGCCCCTCATTGCTGCCCGCTGCGCCGTGGTGTGCGGGCACGTCAGAGGGAAACCGGGCTGGCAGCAGAACTGGACGTAAAAAATTGCAAAAATATTTTAAAGCCAGATAAATTCCTTGATCTACTTGGTAGTGAGCAGTTACATTGGAATGGCCGATGGAAAGCAGGAAGAAGCCATAGCGATGTTTCACGAAAAACAGCGTAAACCACTATTTCACCGGAAAGCAGATAATTGTTAAGAAAATAGGATAGGAAGTCATTAGAAAGGTTGAAAAGCGTATTAAAAACTTGCAGCATTGCTGTAGGAATTGAATATCACAGTGAGGTCCCCGGGCAGGGACTCCGGTAGAAGCGCGGAGCAGGGGACAGGAGGCTGGAGGAGGCATGTGCAGTTTAAAGGAGGTGAATGAGAGGTGGCTTGGGTCGCGTCCTCATCTCAAATGAATAAGTAAATAATGTGGGTCTGACCTTTACTAGGTGTCATGATGCTGTTTGCAGCCTGTGCTCTTGTGTAATGGACCACTCACTGTGGTCAGCAAACTTAGCTCTGCAGTAAGATGTGGGGTTTTTTAAGGTTTTAAGGCTTCTTCTTAATGGACATAGCTTTACAGGGTAGCCATCAGAGGTGAGCAGTAGAGAAAGCATGANTTTTTTTTTTTGCCTTTTATTCTATGGGAGAATTTAGCACTGAAAAAAAGGTAAAGCCTATGGAACTCAGAACCAGAAAATTTCAGAGTAGCGAAGAGTTTTAGGGTTTGCTAAAATGAAGAAGTAATACCACTTTTTATAAAACATTGCCAGGTATAATTTCTACACAGGGGCTATGTTCAGCTGTCCTTCCAAACCTGAGCCTGCCCTGACCACTTGGGAAGGAACTCTGTTTCAGAGTGTGTTGTGGGCCTTAGAGTTTTCCTTGCCGTTCGTCTCTTGGACTTCGTGGAAGTGTTTCCCTTCCTATTGCTGCATAGAAAGGGGGTTTGGGAGGAACACCAGTCAATGAAGCCCCCCCGTGTGCTGCAGGCCAGGCTGTGGGAGCTGCCGGGAACGGGCAGCGCTGGAGATGTTTCCCAGCTCCGGCAGTTCGGTCTCCTATGGCTCAGAGCACACCTACCCCAGCGGATTAGCTGCTGCAGCGCAGCAATTCGGTGCAATGGGGTAGAGACAGACGTTACCCGTACAGTACTGAGGTGTTAACATTTTCCCTTGAATGTTAAATAAATTGCTTCATACGCAGGCTTGGTTGTGACTCACACCCTTAGGCTGATGGCAGCAGCAGCGTGTTTAACTTGCGCTAAAATGAGGACAAAACTCAGCTTAAGACTTGAATCACGTGCTAAAGATGCAAAAGAATAATGATGGGAGAGAAAACCAGAGAAGTGTCCTGACCCAGCGACTCCCGTCCATCCGGCGTGGCTGTGGCAAGCCAGCTGGGAGGTCAGAGAGCCTGCTTCCAGCTCCGGACCTGCAGCGTTCCCTGCACACAGACACACTTATGGACAATATATTATGGCCCATCAGAACTAGAAACAGGTGCTTACTAACACTAGAAAGTCAGAAAATTGCCCTCTTTGTGGCATAAGGGTCTCGCCTCTGTGCTCTGTGAAATGTTTAGTGTTCCTTTAAAATGGAAGCGAGTGGAAATGGTATTGTGGATGATCTTTGATTCCACATTGACTTAGACTACGGAAAACTGTACTGCTGATTTTAAAAAAAAAAACACAAGCTGGATTAAACGTGCTGGTTAAAGCTGTTCTTGTAAGACCATGTGGCCACTTACGGATCTGGCGTGGTGGGGATGTGCAGAGCAGCAGTGGGAAATCTGCTTTGGGAGGTCTGAGGGGAGAGGGAGAAAGGAGAAAATGAAACACGAACCCAGAAAGCTAATGCCAAAGGAATGGGTGACTTGACTTCAGATCCTTGCACTTTTATTTAACTTAGTGAAAATAGGTTGTGACGGTATATGGGTCATATAGAAACAGCTTGGAAATAGAGGGGGACATGAAAATACCTTTGGGTTCGGTCAGTGGAGACCTCTGTATAGACGGGCAGTGAGATACAATGATGTGATACGAATGGAGCATATAGGTCCCATACGAAGGGAGCACGTAGCGCCCGTGTTGAGCCGCTGCTTCTCCTCACACGTTAGTGGTCTCTGGTGGGGCGGGAGGAGAAGGAAGGCTGGGGAAGCCCTTGAAGGTCACTGCGCTCCTGAGCTGTTCAGGGTAATCTGACTTGCAGAGCAGCACACCAAGCCCGTTAGCCATTAGAAGAACATGAAAGAATTTCTGTGCAGATCTATTTATATTGATATTCTCAAAACCATGGCGAGTAAAAAGCCTTTGGAACCGCTGGGGAGTTCATTTCAAGTATTGTAGATATGCAGCCTGCTCTTTCCTTCCAAAAATAATACAAGGGAAGGGGGGACCGGGGCGCATAGACTGATGTGCTTTGGTGAACAGCCTCTCCGGCAGCACCGAGCAGCCCGGCAGGGAGGGAGGCTGCGCCGGGGCACGGGGCAGAAGAGCTCGTCTCGGGCTTACGGCTGCGACGTGTATCTGTGCTCCCAGGGTCGGGCTGCTCTGTCCCCAGGCTGTGTCTGCAGGGAGCTGAACGCTCCTGTAGGAGCAGGTTTGTACAGGAACCGTGTCCAAACCGGGCTCTGACTAATTTGGTTCGAACCCCGGCACTGGCAGGGCGTGCATGCGTGCAGGCACTTGGTGCTGATGCCAGGCAGGGTTTTAAAATGTGGCTATGCTTGTTACCTTGAAAAACACCTCCGCTTATTACTGTGAGGTCCCTTATAAAACAGTGCTCACACAACAGTCTTTTTAAAGTGAAAATTGAGCTGCTGCAGCAACCAGTGCATCCTGAAATCCCTGACAACTGCCTTGTAAAGCAATCTTAAAGCCTATCTGTCTTGACAGTGCCTCTTAATGGCTCACTAATAATGCTTTAATATTTGCTGGAGCTCTGCCACAGCCCTGCTGTAGGTTCGTAGTGGTCTGCTGTGCTCTCCTCCAAGCTGAGATCCCCCCAATTTTCCACGATGAAGCTAAACCCCCCCAAACTGGGGACCTCAGAAGGTATTTTCCAAGTGCCCTGTGCGGGGAAGCAGCTGGAGAAGGCAGGGAGGCATCTCCTCGGCTCCTGGCAAAGGAGCTGTGCGTGGTGCAGTGTTTAGGAGTACTTTCTGTTGTGGTAGAGCCGTGGGTTCGTTATCATCTATAGCCATTGGGTCACGGGTGACATAGGAGCTACTAGAATTTCTAAAAATTAAGGTAATTGCATGAATTCCACAAGCAAAAATTCCAACTCCATAAACACCTATTTTGCTACGATGTGGGTTTTATGCCTGTCCGTACGGGGAAGGGATCGTGTAATCCAGCCTTACAGCGCCAGATTAAATTATTGTGCGCTGCAGGGCATTAAATCTCAGGTTTTGCTCTCCGGTGTGGGGGGGGAGGGGGATTACTGGTACAGACCAGCATTGCTGCTAAGCTGAAGGATGTTTTTAATCTAAAGTAAAATAGCAACCAGAATGCTCAGTGCATACCTGGGCTTTAGTCATCGCCAAAGAAGGTTTCGTGTACAATCCTGACAGCTCTGCCGAAGGGGTTGGTGCCTCCAGAGCGTTTGCAGGGGGAAGAGAGACGTCAAAGCAAAAGCAAACGGAAGGAAAGAGCTTTGCTGGTGAAATACTTGAACGGTCAATTTTACTTGGTAAACGTTTGGGAGAATGTGTAGATTCAGCCAAGCAAATGAAGAATCCTTGAGCTAAACAGGGAACAAAATGCAGCATAAGGCTGGATTTTATACTTAAAAAGTACCAACGTGCTGTATGCTCTAGCGAACAGGCAAGTGCCAGGCTCTCCTCTCCGGCCAGTCTTTCCTCCCACTCCCCTGGGGTTAACTTATGCCGTGTTAATAATTACTAGAATGTACTTTCAGGCAGGTTATTTGTTTTCCCTGCTCATGATGTGCAAGAGCGGATAATGAAATTAATTTGCACACTTCGTGAGTTTGCAAAGCTGGCTTCAGCCACGTTGCCACGATACTGCGCGGGTGCCGGTGGCTCCCAGGGCCGGTGTTTGCACAGCCGGGGCAGCGGGCTGCTATCGTGGGTAAACAGAGCTCGGAGGGGAGATGGGATGTACCCAGCCATGAGAAATGCTCTCTCCAAAGCCAGCACGGAGCGTGCAGGCTGTAAAACCCCTTTCCGATGCAGAGCGTTTTAACTCTGCTGGTGCCAATCAGTTAAGCAGGTAAACAGCCAAACGAAGCCCTGAAATTCCAGCGTTGCTCCTGCAGATTGTGGAGCTCACGATACCACCGCTTGGGCAGCCGAGGAGCCCGCTGGTGAATTCAGATGTCACATTATACCCTTATCTTTAAGTAGCGAGTCCTGTATCCTCCAGCTCAAGGTTTGTGGTACACAAACCACGCTGTTTTCTGGGAGCGCTGGGCAGTGGTCCGCAGAGCTGGCCGGGCTCTGCAGGGCTGTTTTCGGTTAGGAGCTTGCTGGTAAGGCTGCGTGGTCCGTGGGAAGCTCTGGGGAGGTGGCAGGGCTTCACCGTGCAGAGGGTGGGAAGTGCAGCTCTTGGTGTTTTCCATCTCCCTTGCCATTGTGCTTGGCTGGGGTGTAAAAGCAGTTTGCAGGCGTAGATCTGGTCAAGCCATTTTCTGCGCCCTAACTGCACAGGTACCTGAGGTAAAGGACCAAGCCAAGAGCCCAAAGCACCAAGACTGTCAAAGCCCGACACTCCTGTCCTGCTCGTGAGGCCTCCCGGGGCTGAGCCCTCCACCGGTGTCCCGGCGGGCATCTGCCTCCCGGCGCGGGTGGGAGCGGGCTCGGCGTGGCTGCGTGCCAGGCTGGGTACTGCTGTGCAGCCCGGGGTCGCGTCCCGGCTTGTGAGAAGGTTTAGTCCTTGGATCACGGAGACAGAAGCTGGTTGTACTTACCTCTCGAGGCTGTCGTTCGCAGGTGGTGCGGTGCTTGGTGCAATGTTACTGGGAGGACCAAAAATGGCTCCTTTGCCTGCTGTGATCCTGATGAGAGCACATGTGCGGTCTGCCAGATGACAGCCACGTCAGCCTGGCGCAGACCTGGGGGACCAGGTATAAATAGTACCACTCCGGTTGTACCATTCCTACCTGTATCCTAATGATTTATGCTCCGAGGCATGGCTCTACAGGTCCCTTATTTTGATCTATCTGCAGACTGGCTTTGGGCTGCTCTTCCGCCAGAGACTGCCTTTCACTTGTGGCTTCTCTTTTTTCCCCCTGGGGTCAATAAGCCTGACTTTGATCCCTCCCTTCCCAAATTTTGCTACCGAGTGTCATGTTGTCAGATTGCGCTCCTCAGCCTGGGGGAGGCAGGCGAATCCAGCATGCAGCTGGGAGACAGACCTTTCTTTTTTAAGGAAGACAAGGAGGCAGCAGAGAATCTTGAGGTTTTTTTCCCCCAACTTGCCACACGTATGTTTTGTCTGAACGTTGCCTTTTTGAAGATGCTCAGGCTCCTGGGCAAGCCGCGGTGGGGATGTGCCGTGGGACAGGGACATCTGCAGAGCCTCCTCCTTCCCGACACGGCACGTGTCTGGTCAGCTGCCCAAACGCAGCTCCAGATATTCTTAACTTGGCTCGGTTTTCAGCAAGTGTTCAAGCAGTAGCTTTGTAAGGAGTTGTCTTACAAGAGGCCTCATGTACGTGTAACTTAATTAGGCCCAAAGTCAGGACTGGCTCTCAATTTTTTTTGAGGGGTGGGGGCCCATGTCATTACGGAAACGATCTGTTAAAGCAGGCCCATTTTTACAGCTTTCCATCACTCCCGCTCTGATGACACGTTCAACAATAGCTTTGTAGAGAAAATTGAATTTCCTCTATACAAGAATATACTCCTTTTGGTAAATGCATTCCTATGTCTTTATATACAATAGATCACCTTCAAAAGCACTGCAGTTTGAGAGATGGAGATGGAGGAAGAAGAGAGGAGGGTTGCAGATTTGTGGAGAATTAACCTTGATTTGATTCTTGGCAAACCAGCAGCAGGGCTGTGTTGTGCCCAAACCTTTCCTGTCATCCCCTGGAAGAGGATGGCCACTTTGTTCTTAGGTGTTTATGGCCGGGGTCCTTGGCTGTGTGCTGAGCAAGGCGTGAGCCTCCTGGCGTCGGCACGACCGCAGGCAGGGACGCTGCCGGCACCCACGGCAGCGGAGGGACCGCTTGTAGGACCAGGAGCGGGAAAACCGGACAGGGAATTTGGCTTCTGAAACAAGACGAGCAGAAGTGACGAAGGTAACGGGCGAGGTGCTTCTCCCCGTATGCCTGGCAGCCTGTGATGGAGGGCATGTGGTTTGTTTGGAGAAACTCACACTTCGTTCTTTTCCGCGTTGGCTGCAGCACGCAGAGCCCCACAGAAGCCACAGCAAGCTTTTTTCCTGTTGTACAGCTTGTTAAATAGCAGCGTGGCGGCGGTCGGTCGTCAGCAGCCACACAGCTACAGACGGAGCTCTGCTTCCAGCTCGGGCTGAAATAATCTGGGAAATCCACTGTTCTTATCAGGGTGTCGGGGCTCGGGGAGCTGCAGCGTCTTTTTAAGTAGTACGAAAAGTGTGGTGACAGTTTTGCTGGGAGGGGGAGTGGCAGTGGCTGGGAGGAAGCATTAGCCGTTCAAAACTGTGCATGGAGCCAGCTCCGAGAGCAGCACCGTGTGTGTGTGGCTGCCCTGCAGCCCAGAAATCTGCGCAGCAGACCTTCCACAGCGCTCGCTTCCCCTTCCCTCCCTGCCTGCACCGCGACACCAACCTCTGAAACCGGCAGAAGCCTTTCCCGCTCCGTAGCCTGGTTGCTGCCTGGCGTTGGCTTCGTGCCGTGCTTGCTCCGTGATGCGTGGTGTGTTTGTGAGAAAGACTTCCCTGTCTGAGTGCTGCCCTGGCAGAAAACTAAAACTTTACATGGCCTAGACTCCCCCCCCCCAGTTCCTTTAATGTTTACAGACTTTCCAGTTTAATGTGAGCTGTGAATCAATCTTTTCCATATCTTGAGGGAGAATATCACATGAGTTTGGTGTTTTGCTGGGAGTACAGTGGCTTTGCAACTTTGATGTGTTGTCCTACGCTGGGTTATTGTGGTGGCGGTGGGTTTGGCTGCTGCACCTCGTGGTCGACAGTGACACCTGCAAGTGCTGAAGGTGGGAGATCTGTCTGCTTACGGCCCTGGGTTTGTTACTGGAGAAGGAAACTCCTTCGGAGCAGAAGCTGGCTTAGGTGCCTTGGATATTCTCAGGATGCGGATCTCCTGCCATGATGTTTTGTGGTTTAGGAGGCCAGTTTTCCATTTTCCATAGCCCAGTGTCCGAAGTCCCATGCGTGAAGACTGTGCGGTGCCCTGGCACTGTCAGCTGGAGAGGGCCTCCAGGTCACCTGCTCCACCTCTCTGCTCAATGGCAGGATCTTGCCAACACTAGGTTGGGGGTATTATCCTTCCTGTGTGTTTCCAGTATTGGGGGGTGAATAAGACTTTGAGCAATGCATTAATAGAAGGTTTGGAAGGCTAATGTGGCACTTCTAATGTGAGCCCTGTAGAACCTAAGTCTTCTGGTTAGTTTGGAAAATCAGAGCATCCAAGCTTTCGCCATCTTCCCTCGTCTGCTGGAATGATACTTAATGGTTCTGGGTTTTTCTGGTTTTGTGGATTTTTTTTTGACGTCCATCTCTATTCAGTTCTTGCCCTGTCATTTAAAAGCTGCCAGTAGTATGGCAAACAACCAGTTTTGCTGCAAAGTGGTTTGTATATAGGTAAAACATTGGTCTCGAACCCACTGGCCTCAGTTGAAAAGGAGAAAGAGGCAGATGGCCAAAATGCAACTCCTGCATTTGCAGACCCCCAACAACAGGAAATCAGTGAAGTTCTGTGTTTGCTTTTTCCCCAAAGCCTGATGCCTTCAGGGCCCCTGCCTGGAAAGTGGTGATGTGTGAGATTTGTTCTGTCGCCTAGTACTTGCTCCTAAATTCACCAAAATATTCCTGAGGTTCCCACGCTTGGAGGAAGCTGTGTGTGTTTGCTGGGACGGGGAGAGGGAAACTGGGAAGAATTGTGCAAGAACAGGGAGGAAGAGAAACGTTTTGCTGAGATTACCGTGGTCTTTCATGCTCACAGCTGGGAGAAGATGTTACTTGGCTGTTGCAACATCGTGGACTGAACACGAGTTTAAACATGGACATCCCCAAGCATTTGTTCCAATCCACCAAGGCTCCAGCAGGCTTTTCATTAGGGTGTAGCTGGCGTCCGCGTGGCCTGCGCTGCGTGGGGCTGGTTGTAGCCCTCCGAGCTGAAGGTCTCCTCGACTTGAAGGATCCTGTTGCAATGGCCGTGGCACCTTTTGCAAAATATTTTTGGTTTCTTTCTTTCTCATGTAATTAACATGCTTCGTCATTGTCTCCTCTTGGGCTTAAGGGCTTGTTTAAGTCATGTCGGTTTCTTTGTAGTAAAACCTGGTCTTTGTCTTAGACTTTTACATAATGAAGCATGTAACACAGAAAATGGGACAGGACTGGAGAAAAAGTCTCGTTTGGGGTTTTACTGCAATGTCTATGTACATTATATGTGTGTGTGTGTTTGTCTGTGCATGTGTGTGCATGTACATATGTATAGACACAGGTATGCACTAGGAGTATGTAGTATTTATTTAATTGAAGCAGCCCAAACTCACAGGACCGGTCTCAGCTCGCTGTAAAATCTGCCTGCTGCACCCCAGCCCAGCTGCGTTACGTCAGCGCAGATACCGAGTTCCCGGAGGCGAACAAGGCACAAAGTTATTGGTGATTTAGCCATGTAACGGAGGCGCCTGTGCTAATTTAGATGGCTGAAAATAAAGCACAAACACATTCTGCTTTCTGTTACCTTCCTGAGCCTTCCCCTTCTGCAGCTAAGCAGCAGATGGGGCTTGCAGGAGCCGACACGAGCTTTCTGTAGGAATGGTGTTCACCCCGCAGCCTCCCCTTGGGACAAGTCACTAGTGCCAGGAATGGGAAGATGGAAAGTGCGCAGGTGGGGAGCATGGAGGAGCCTCAGCCCGGCCGAGGACGGAGCGGAGCGTGCCAGCAGACCCTGCCAGCCTCTCACGTCTGGGTCCCTGGGCTGCCGCCGGGATGGTGGGGTAGGTGACGCAGCTCGCTGCCAGGGCACCGTCAGTCGCTGCTGCTTCATCTGTTGCCCTTTCGTTCACTGAGTTTTAGTCGGCATCAAATCAAGGGCAGCGATGGTCAGGAATTGTCTGTGCTAACATGTTTCTCCGTCTTGAAAATCAGGCCCAGCTCGTTTTTGGGGCTCGGCTGATGCTCGTGAACCCCTTGAGCTGCACTTCAGCAGAGCAAACCGCAGCAAGCCGCAGCCGTAGCTCCCTGCTGGGCACGGGGGGGCCAGAGCCTGGCTCCCCAAACCATCCTGGGAATGGAGAAGGCTGCGCAGATTTGTGGTGTTCAAATTTTGCCAGAATAAAGCAGCCCTGGGGAATCCCCATCTTTCCTCGCTGGTGGGACCTTCGCGACAGGCTCTCAGCACGTTGTGTGAACCGTGTGCGCCATGGAGGCTCGCCCCTCTTGCGTCGTGGTGAGCTGCGGGTAAAGGCTTTGCACTCCTCATACCCCTCAGCACATGCATTTCTTTCTTGTTTTCTGTGTGCAGGATAGTTCGGGCTGCGTTTTTTCATCTTAAATGCATGCGACATGCAATACACTGTGCAGTGTGCTTAAAGTTAGCATTGCCAATCAGTCTGTAGGTACACAGTGTTGCTTTGTGTAATTCCTCGGGATGCTCTTAATTAGGGAAATATTTGTCCTCCCATACGCAGCAGCAGTGGGAATATCCGAGTGGAGTTCATCTCTGTTTTAAGGAGGTTGATGTGCTAGAAGTCCGGTAGATGATTGTGTCGGCAGACGTGGTTACAGCTCTTCCCTGGTTGAAGCCTGATGGGTTTCTGTGCGAAGCAGAGAGGAGATGGGCGAAGTGCGGAGTCCTCCCTCTCTGGCAGGTTTTGGTCTGAGCTGGTGATCCAGAGCCATCCCGCAATTGCACCGAGAGGACAACGGTGTCGTAATCGGCTCTTCCACTCTGACTGATGGTGGTGCGGCAGGGTCATACACTGCTCCAGCCTTCCTGTAACATGCCGGCCGCTCCAAAGGTTTCCTCATCGCAGCTGATCCCGCTCCCAGACCGCAGGCCGGAGAACCGACTGAAACAACAGTTTTGTAACCTTGGCCAGAAACCAGATAATCAGCGGCATCCAGAAATGTAGCAATCAAGAGGCAGCTGCATATAGATAATTGAGGGAAGGGTTTGTGGGAAAAACTGCTCCCGGAGAAACCACACAGGCAGAGTGGTTGCTCGTGGTTTCAGGGTACTGTCAGGGCTCGCTTTTCTTTTGGACTTTGTGTATCCCGAGAACGGTCCCAGCTGGAGTATTCTGAATCACAGGGTAGTTGGGCAGAAATTTCCAAATATAATCTTGTTAAAGAGTAACACTTAGTGTAATAGGAAAACTTAAGAGTTGTCATAATTTGAGACTATTGCCCGGTCTTCGGATGCTGGGGCAGGAAATGACACTCGCAGGTTACGCGTGTAGGGGGTTGTGGTTTACATTTAACCCGTTAGCAGGGATGGTTTCGTGTAGCGAGTCATTGCCAGAGAACCGTTGAGGAGTTGGACTTTCATGGTGCCCAGCGAGGTCCTGAGCATCATCTTGACTGTGGTCCTTGAAGACGTGGGCGCATGTCCACGTGCACAAGGCGCTCGGCAGGCTGAGCTTCGCCGTTGCGTTATTTTCTGCAGGTCCTAACAAACACGGGGAAGGTGCGTCTGTTTCAAAAATGATTGAAATACTAATAGCTGCCTTAATTCGTGTTACTAAGTCTACTTGGTTGGCGTGTATTTGAGAAAGCAAGCGAGCCTTGCCTGAGCCCCATGCAAATACATCCAGATGTGAGTAGTTACAGGCATATCGAGAGGTCAGGAGGCACTGTGGGTTAAGGTGAAATAAATATTTGTGAAAGGCGGAAGAAAGGGTGGTTATTGTGGGGACCAGGTACTGATTTTGAGAACGGGAGAGGAGAAGTCATGCAAAGAGGTGAAGAAAGATGTTTCATCTATAAGAACTCCTGATAAAGAGTGGCATTCGCCTTCAAAAGCCAGGAACAAAAAGATAACAAGTTCCCCAGGGTAAAGGAAGAAGATGTTGAGTTGAAGGTGAGGGCATGACGGAGCTGTGAAACTGGGGTAACTCCAGATGTGACAGCCGGCAAGCGTGCTTTTCAACCAGCTGCCTTCACTGCAGGGAAATGCACAGATCTCTCGATTTTCTTGTTTTGCTAATGGCTGTAAGAATTAGCACCTCGTGCTGCGGTATCTTATTAATAGCTAATCTTTGCGATTATCCATTGTAAGGCTGCTGAATGAAATGCACCTGTGTTTGCACTGCTGGCTTGCAGACCTCCTGCTGCTCTTGGGCTTATGTACCGATGGTGGAAAAAGACGGACTTTACTCTTCCGGAGCCGAGCTGGAGCACAAAGAACAATTGTTCCTTGTTCCCCAAAGCGCACGTCCCGCCGGTGCGCACAGGCAATTTTAGGTACTAATCGTGAGTTGTGTAGGCCTAACAGGTGAAGGAAAAGCTGGTGAAGAGCAGGTCTTTGATGCTGGGAGCACGTTGGTAAAACAGCACTGAACAGGATGCGCATGGGCGGTGCTGGGTTGAAGGTGTGACGCTGGCTTTTTTGAACATGCAGCCTGTTAGTGACGTACACAGCGATTTTAGTGTGGACTTGGCAGGTGCCACTGTACTGCACAGCTCAGAGGTGGTCTTTGCTGGGGTGACAAACATCTGAGTGAAGGTATCAGCAGGGTGATGGAGAAGGGCACAATTCAGCATGTTGAAAGACCTCAACTCTTATTTTTCTCCCCATGCTTTCCAGTGCTAAGGGTGGGGGGATCAAATTTTGGATGTGATCTACGTGAGTTGTTACTTTAAGGCAATTTTCAAAGATTTGAGGACATCTGTTTTCCTGGGACAGAGTCCTCAAAAGGAGCCTGAGGTTTTAAAATTTTCCTGTTTCGATGGGGCTTGTTCATATTCCAACCTTTTCAGACCAAACAAATGTGTTGGATTTGTACAAATAACGTCTGCGCCTCTAATTGCCATCCTTGCATTTGAGTATGTTGTAATGGGTAAGAGCCTCCAGCCAGCTTTCTCCTTATTGTCTGGCATTTAAAGAAGTCTGCACAATCTTTTTTACTCCAAGCTGGCAGGGTATGGGCAGGCTTCAATGCACAGATCTTGGGCATGAGCTAATTTGTTGTGGCTTCAGATAGAGATGGCAGGAGCCTGGCTGGTCTGCGTGCAGCAGGGTGAGAGCGGCTGTGTGAGCGCCTGCGCGGGGAGCTGCAGGCGGGCAGGGTTGGATGGGATGGGAGGGAACGGGCAGCCTGTGGTGCGGGCAGAGCCAGGGAAAGCTGTCGCTCCACCTTGGATATGCATCTGAAAGCATTTGAGGACTTCAGTGTTGTTTGCATTTTCTCTTGTCACAGATATGGATATTGCTCACTGTGCCCGTGCAGGCGGGAGGGGTAGGGATTGGGGGTTTAAATGTACACCCAGTCCGCTGGGTTTGTTAACGACGAGTCCCTTCTCCTGTCAGGCACGGCGTTGGCGTCGGCTGGCTGGAGCTGAGAGCGGGCTCCGGCTCTGTACATCTGTGCCCGTCCTGATTTGCCCGTTGCCTTCGCCGGGAGCCCAGTCCTGGCTAACGGGTGCAACTGGTCCCACGCTGCCTCCCAGCCAGCCCAGAGGGGCCCAGCATGGTGCCAACAGCCAGCAGCACTCTCCTTCTCCTCCTCCTCCTCCTCCTCCTGCAGATCAGAGGCACAGATGACCCCCCCGCTTCCCCTTCCCTTCCCTTCCCGTCCCGTCCCATCCCTTTTGGGACCATGCCTTTTGAGGTCCTCCACAGAAATGTTTGGTCTCAGTGTGTGGCTTTGGCTTGGCATGCCCTGGGCAAAATAAAATAAAAAAAAACATTTGCAGCTGGTTCCTCGCCCCAGCAAGGGGAGAGGAGAGGATGGGGGGGGTGTGTGTGCATGGCCAGGGCTGGCTCTGCAGAGCCCTGCCCTTCCCAGCTGGCCTCGATGGGCACGGCTCCAGCCCCGCTCCTGGTCCTGCTCCTGACAGTCCTGTTTCTCCACCCGCCGGGAGGGTGCTCCAGGTGCTCGGGGGTGCCGTGGGGGCCCTGACCCTCCTGCCAGCCCCTGCTGCGGGGGGAGGCAGCGGCCGGGAGGCCCCCCAGCCCAGGCAGGAGCGGGAAGGTGACAGGGCTGCTCTTCTCCCTGCCACGGAGCGTGACCAGACTGGGCGTTGTGTCCACTTTTCCAGCTTTCTCCCTGCAGGCAAAGTCGTGTGTGCGATACTCCCGGCAGGCTGGGACCACTGTGGCCTTCCCTGCCGGCACCTGGGGACCGCTGGCTGGAGCCGGCTGTCCCGAGCCGGCGGGAGCTGCCACATCCAGGCTGGCCGAGTCCCAGGGCAGACTCCCCCTCTCCATAGCTGCTTTCCCAGGGGAGAGGTGTGGGACCCACGCCTTGCCGGCTACAGGGGGATGCTGCTGGCCAGGCCGAGGGGCTGGCGAGCGCGGGAAGGCGGCGCGCGCAGCCAGGGCTGGCGGCCGGCCAGAGGTAAACAGCTCCTTTGTTTTCCCAGAGAAGTGCGAGGGATTATATTCTGTTGAGCTCACTCGGTCTCCCACTTCTTATTGTGCGGCAGGCGTGTAATCATCTAGTTCAAGGAGCTTAGTTAATTGTTTGCAAAATAGGAAGGGTGATGATTGTCTCCTGGTAGGGAGGTGAGGTTGAGAGGGGTGTCACGGAAAGGGGGTGGCTTGTCCAGCTCCCAGATTAGGAGGGATGGAAGCCAAATTGTAATTCTGAAGCCCTAGATGCGCGACTTTGAAATGCTCCGCCGTCGCTCCCCCGAGCTGGGGATAGATAACTCTTCCAAACCGGGAATTTGTACCTCCCCTCTGACTCCTATTAAACGTGCTTAAAAATGAAACGAAGACTGTGAGCGTTGTTGGTAATTGTTGTGCAAATGTAATACTCCCTCCAAGCTGTTAAACAGGCCAGTGCTCTGTTTACATGGAGAGGCAGCCAGCTTTCCAAGTGTAATGAGTCAGCTAGATGAACAGAAGGGGTGCAGAATTAATCTGGCATCCGTCTGGCCTTTTCTCAGTTAAACAGGTTTTCGAAGCTCCACGTGAATAGGTACCTACCCCGGTTACGAACAGCCACAAAGACATCGGGAGTGGGCAGAATTTTTTCGAGAATAAATTGATGGCATGCAGGCCATGAAACAGTTTTAGCGAGGCACTAGAAACTATGTGGTTTTAATTTTTGGCTGTTGATGGTCGGCAGCGGAGTGTGCCCTGGTCCCAGCAGTGTTGGTCCCTGCGCTCATGACCAGCATAAGTGAAGCTGCTTGTTTTTAATATCCTTTGCAAAGTGCAAATAAATTTCCGTTGCCCAGCACGTCATCTGAATTTCCACTTCTTAGATTTGCAGTGAATATTGAAGTGAATCTGTTCAGGTGGCCGACTCTGTGTCCTCCGCGCTGACCCAGCGCTCCTGCCCGCTCCTGCCTCCTCCCAGGCACATGCTCAGGCACTCGCTCATTTCTCCTTTATCTGCACCTTAATGAGCACCAGTAGGTGAAACCGAGGGGAAAAAATTCTTGAACTTTACAAATTGGTTCACGATGGCTGACAGAGTGAGATTCTTGAGGCTGTAAATGGCTGAAGCTGCTTCTAGAGGAAGCAGTTGCAGCGCCTGGGACCCCATTGATGTTGCACATCAATGGGACACCTTGGGCTCCGGAGCGATGCCTTGGGTGGAGCATCACCAGTGCCAGGAGAGCCACGCTGCTGTGAAACGTGACGTCTTGTTAGCTGGTGAACCCCTGGCTGGGTGTGTAGGAGCACTGAGGCCAGAGCCGCTTGCTCTTGGCTTCAGGTTTTGCAAGCTCTAGCCTCTCTCTGCCGGCACCGAGCGTGCCCGAGGACAGCTGAGCTGCCTTTTTAAGGTGCTGTTTTCAGTCAGCCCTTGCGGTGCTTGAACTTTGGCACTTGTGCTGGGCTGCAGGCCCTCCAAATGATGAAGAGCAGAAATTCAGAGACGCAGATTTCTGCAGTCATTCCCTCGCTCTAACAGAAGATTTTCTTTTTCCATTTTCTCTTTATGGACATGCTGGATTGGTATACTGAATTTTCTGCACTTTCTGCCCTGTTTTTGCTTCCCAGCTGCAGCGATGAGGAGGACTGATCAGCCTGCTCGTGTCTTTTCCAGTTTGGATCCTTTCCTGCTCTGGCATCCAAAAGGAAAGGGGCTGGGGGCTCCCGGCTGGGAGTCCCAAAACTCAGCACAGCAGCTTGTCCCCGCATTGAGCAGGGGGACGCAAAGAAGCCTCAGTCCCTGAGGCCTCCGTTCCTAAACACGGGTAACTGTCCTCCTGCAGCCCGGGCGAAGGAGTTAGGGCGGAGGATTAGCTGCCTTGGAAAGCGCAGCCTCCTGCTGAAAATGCCAGCGCCGGGATGTCTTAGCACTGTCTGTGCCCAGTGCTTTGGTCCGGGAATTTGTGCTGCTGCAGGGCTGGGTTGGGGCCTCTGAATCACTTTTTTTAAAAGAAAACCCACAAACCAACCCAAAGGGCCCTAAAGCCTCTGAAGCGTAAATGAAATTATTTAAATTCATTTAAATTATGAAGGGATTTCCAGGGAACTTCTAAAATACAAGGCGGATGAAAGCACCGTGCTAGTGTTCCTCCAGCCTTTAGCCCCCTGTCCTGCCCCGGCTGCCACAGGTGCGGGGACCCAGCACCCGGCGAGATGGTGCTGGGCTCTCCTGGTGCTGCCCAGGATGTGGCTCGAGGTCCACGCTGCTTCGCCCCCCAGCCCCGAGCAGGAGGGAGGGTTTGGCTCCTCTCCTCTCCTCTGTTTTCTTTCTCTCTCCCCGCCCACAGAATTCCCATCTTGTGATGGAGCGCTGCGTGACTTTGTTCCTGGACAATTTCCTGCAATTGTAGCTCTGCAGAAACCCAGCCGCTATTATAAGACGTTAATGGGTGCAATGTGTAGTGTTGTCAGGTGGCAATTAGCTGGGGAAAGAGTTTTCAAATGGTGCCTGTTTATGCCGTTTCAGCGTAAGTACGAGACCTTTGCTGTAGGGATTGATGTGGGTCACTTCTCGGAGATATACTGTTGCACGGATGCTTTTTAGCCTCTGGTCTCGGGAGAGGAGATATTTTTGTTCACCTAAAAAGGCCTCGCCTGCCTTGGCTTCAGCCGGTATTTCTGATCCCTGTTGCAGCTCATGCTTTGCTGTATTTCAGATGTCAGTTGTCTTTTCAGCCCTGTAACCAGGCAACACATGGCAGGAGCAGGGAGCGCTTTGTTATTCTCCAAATTGTCTTACCTAGGCCAAGGCACGGCGGCAGCGTCGGTGCTGGGGTGAGGAGCCCGTGGCAAACCGCTCCGGGAACGCTGTGCCCCCCGGCCGTTTCTGGTCTCATCTCAGAATGGCGTCGTGTTCAAAAAGTGCGTTTTATAAGAGGTTTTGTAGTTTAGTGATGTGCGTGTTGGTCCTGCGAGTGTCTGGGAATTCAGCGTGACAAACTGGGGGAGCAGGACTGTCCCTGCCCCAGACACGTACCCGGAGGGTCCATCCCCGTGTCCCTGCACTCTGGACGGAGCTGTAGCTGCAAGAAGCTTTATGTAGGCTTGGAGTGATGCTGTAGATGAAGAACAAGAGGGATATTGCTCTCTGTTTGGGCATGATCCATTTTAGGCTCTCCCTTGCACATGAAATAAGTCGAGTGTGCAGCTGCAGGTCCCAGCTTGCTTCCCGTGCGGAAGGTGGCAGAAGCCAGCAGCGGTTTTGCCCGCTCCGGTCTGCAGTGCGTGGCATTTGGAGGTGCTCTGCCGTCCTGATGTTGCTGTTGAAGAGTTTGGTGGGGCTTTATCCCCATGGGAAGTGTCTTGCCTTTTTTTCTCCAGTGGAAAGATCCTTTTGAGATGTCTAACTTCTCTTTTCCTCTCTCTAAACAGACGGTTGATGATGAGGCGATGGCAGCATAAATGAAGATCAAGTAAGGAAGGCAGAACGATGCCCAAGGGTGGGTGTTCTAAAACACCACAGCCAGAAGATTTCTCTCTCAGCAACGACATGGTGGAGAAACAAACAGGGAAAAAGGTAGAGTGTTTGGTTCACTTGCCTTCCTTTAGGGACGCTGCCCGTTATGCCTGATGTCTTCAAGCTGTGGTGGTGTTTCATGTGGCAGGAGGTTGCCATGGGCTGTTATCACCGCTATCAAATCTGTGTGTTGGCACTCTGCCAGCTGATGGGGTCCACTTTATTTCTTGGTGGCTGCAATACTTCCCGGGAAGTGCTGTGGCTCCATAGACCCGGCTCGGCTGAGCAA
Source organism: Fregata magnificens (assembly GCA_013389945.1). Lineage (NCBI taxonomy): Eukaryota > Metazoa > Chordata > Aves > Suliformes > Fregatidae > Fregata > Fregata magnificens. The sequence goes on along the minus strand of WAAD01040326.1, from coordinate 206,816 downwards.
CGGGGGGATGCTTTGGAAGATTCTCTTCTGCAAATACTGTGCATTTTTAAGGCTTTCTGCAGTAAGCTGTGGAAGGACCAAGTAATGCAGTGATCTCGCAAGTGTGTGCTGTGCGAGGGAGGAGTTTCTCCTCCTCCTCCTCTGGCTGTAAATGCCGTGTCTGTGTCAGACTGGGCTGGTCTTGCTTCACCAGAAGTCTGGGCTCTGAGTGTGGCCTGACCAGGACTCAGCGTGTGAGCTGCTCTGCTGAAATTACTGTTTCTGGGGTTTTATTTGAAGTGTTTAGGTTTTGACTGGGCTTGAGGTGAGGTTACTGAGATGAAATCTGAGTTTAAGGGTAAATAAGTTCATACTTCTCTTCATTCCCAGATTCTCCTTTTGTTCCAGACTTAAGCTCTGCCTCCTCTCATTCAGCTTTTTTTCATCCTTCTAGGTATCAGTAGTTCCCAGTAAATAGTTGTGCAGGAAGCTGTGTACAAACGTTACCTTTAAATAAAAATTAAAACCTACATCTGCTGTATTTTGCTATGGAAACAAATATCATCCACTTTCCTTTCACCTCCTTGCTCCAGTTTCTCAGCATTCCCCCAGGAGTTTCTGCCAGGCCCCGGGAGCTGAAGCTGAGCTTTGTGAGCACCAGCGCTGCTGTGTCACTCGCTGTGTCACTTCCCCTGCCATCCCACCCATGTTGATGGTAGTAACTCCTCTTATGATTGAGGTCATATTATTGACAAAATGAGGAATAAACAACGGGAAAATCCCAGGCAGAAACTTGCTTATCAAGCGTGCTGGTAGCATCTGCCCCGTTCCCCTTTCTGTGTCTCCGTGTGTGCACACGTTTGGTTCAGGAGCCGCGCCAAGAGCCAGGAGCATTGCCTCTGCACGGGCACTTTGCCGGAGCATGGCATGGGGCATGTAGGAGTGGGGCAAGAACTGGGAGCAGGGGTGTTGGAGGTCACACAGCTGCCCTGTTGCATCAGGAAAATACCAGCATTTACCCTGGCAAATGAGACTGAGCCCGGCAGCGCAGGATATGTAAATATGGGGTTTTGTCTGCGCTGTGTAAGAAGCTTAATGTTGGCGCAGGTGCTTCGGGAGGGAGAGGATCAGTTATGAATCAGCTCCCATTTTATTTCATCCACTCGCAGCAGCTTAAAGGCTGCATGTTATTTACAGAGCAGGTTTGTTGAGCGGCGCTGGGGACGCCGGGAACTGGAGTTATCTCCTGCTGGCTAAATAACTAGGACACAAATAATTTTATGCTTCCCATTCAAAGGCGTGAGCACAGACCTGCGGTGAGTGGTATTGAGTAAGGACAAGGAAGAGCCTTTCTGCTCACTTAATTCTGGTCTTCTCCACGGAGAAGAAACTTGCAGGCTCTTGTCCTCTGGGGACTGAGCTGAAATCCAGCCTAAGTGGCCGAAGGACATCGTGCAGCAAATTGCCCTGTTTCTAGTTAACTCTGGAGCGTGAGCTGGAGCAGTGACTCAGGGTAAAAGCACTCGGTCATTAGACCTCTTCCTTTGTACCTGCCTGTCAAGCAAGCCGCTGCTTATAATTTATCTTGCCTTTGTCAACACTTTCAAAGGCCCAAGCCTGCGACTTGGCGCGCGCTTGCTGGTGGAGGCTCGTGAGGGAGCGCAGAGAGCAGCTGCGGCAGAGCCTGAGCCGCGCTGCACGGAGGGACCTGTGCCCACCGGCGCTGCCCGCGATGGTGCGCAGGGCGAGCGTGGTGAAGCAATAGCTGTGTTGCCACTTCAGTGTTTTCCTCTCAGTGTGACCTTAATATCGACAGTTGTTTTAACGTTAGCTTCTTATGTTTGGGCTCTGAAGCTCTAGCACTGAAGGCGAGTAACGGTGCAGGATGCGCAGCAGTCCTGGTGTGGTGGCGGGCTGAGTGCTGCAGGAAACGTGTGAGTTCTGCGCTTGAACACGTTACAGCCAGGCTCTCTGGGAGGCTGCCCTTTCTGCAGAGGGCTCGTGCTTTGTGGAAGAGGATGTGAGCTGCTGCCTTTCAGTTGTAGAGCTAATTATAAGAGGGAACTCCTCCTAGCTCTCTGCTCCGTGCCCTTCCATGGGAGGGTCCTGTTAACTAGTGAGCTGTCGCTTGCGCTGGCGCAGCCACGAGAGTGAAGTGGTTTAAAGACCATGTCTCTTTTGCCCTCCGTGGCCGACAGCATTAGATGCTTCATCTGCTTTGCTGCTGTTGAGCGAGGAGTTGTTTCTCGCAGGGTTAGCAGAGGCAGCGGGGCGGCCGGTCGGGCCCTGCCAGCCTTATATGGCTGCGCACAGCCTGCCCGGGGCGGGCACTCAGTGGCCCCGGGGGCTCCTTCTGGTTGAGTTCAGTCTGAAGGGTTTTGTAAAAATATGCATGCCATATATGAATAATTCTCCTTTCTGGTGTAGATCCACAGATCCCCACACCAGAAGCAGATTACTCATGACTTAGGCTGAGCACAACATTGCAGCAAGAATTGTATCAGTTGTCAAAACCATTTCCTGATGTGCCTGGGACCGCTTGCTGCGTGGTTACACCGTGTGCTCAGAGGCTGCGGCAGAGGATTTGTCTCTTTATGGGGAAACGTTCCCACTTGCAGAGTCTGAATTGCATTTTTGCTGCAGTGGTTGAACACCAAGCAGAACTGCACTTGACCCCCGGTTTTTGCTTGTAGGAGCTAGCAGAGGTTAACTGAGCAAACCAGGCAGAGACGACGTTAGGAAAACTGCTGAAGGTGCTGCCTTCTCACCCTGTCCCAGGTGACAGGGGTGGTGGTTTCTCAGTGAGGGAGCACGGTAGCATGCTGATACTATACTGGATCAAACTCAGTTGGCTTCCACAGGAGTGAAGGGGGAAAACTACTACACTTCTTATCCACAATAATTTTGGTAGCATGAATACATTTTGCTCCTATTTCATTATTTTTCCTGCCCTTCAAAAAAGCTTTTCCTTTTTCTCCTCTCTCTTCTCCCAGTTCCGGAAAAGGGAACATAGTCTTCGTTTCTCAATTCTTCTTGAAACCTCTTGGACTGTTAGGGCTTTCCTGCATCGTACGAACACGTGCCGGGCTGGGCATCCAGCGCAGAGCCACCCGCCGGGGCATGAAACGTGCAGAAGCACTGGGTGACTTAAATACTGAAGAGGCGACGTTTCAGTGAGGATAAGCAGCCCATAGTCATTGCAGGGTAGTATTTCTTACAAACCTCAACGAAGGCCCGAGGCACGCAGGAATGGGGCTTCAGTTCCAGTTGTCTCCATAATGTTTAGTTGCAGTGTTGATCATGACCCGAATTCAGAGGTTTTGAAACTTTGCACGTGTGTGTATGTGTTGTCCTCTGGTTTTGGAAAGGCCACAAGGGACCCAGATTTAGGGGATGCTGGGGTTTGATTTCCACCACGTCCAGTGTGCTCGCTGGGTAAAATTGTGTGCCTCCCTTTTTGTAACGCAGGGTGCGAACCCTTCTCTCCCCCCACCGGCAGAGACCTGTTCAGGAAACGACACGCTGCTCTCTGTCTTAGCGCAGGGAAACTTCCGCTCTCGCAGCATTTGCTTTTTGCAGCGTGGATTGTTTTGCCCATGGCAGGAGTTTGGTGTGTCAGCTTGGTGTGGGGCATCGCCCAGGGGCACGGGTGTTGGAGCCCTTGCTCCTTCTGGGCTTCTCTCAGGCTACCGGCGCTGGTTTTGTTCATTGCTGCTTACTTCTTACTAGCGTTGCAACCTGAAATACTTTCAACTCATTTTGGAGAACAAAGGGTTTTGGGGATTTCCATCACTGGTAATGCACGTCTTTGCATAAGCGGCTGGGATGTGAGTCAGGTTTTGTCGGTGTTGTAGTGAAGGCACGGCTCCGGCACAGCTCTTGGCAGGCAGGCAGAGGCAGCGGTTCAGAGTTTGTGTGTGGGCACTGATAGCACAGCCCTGCTCCCTGCAGCTTGTATGGACAGACGGGAGGAGCAGGCTGCAGATGCACGGCCCATCCTGTAAAGCAAGCTAGGGATGCCCTCAGCTTCCCTGCTGGAAATATAGATCTCTCTGCATGGGTTTGTATGTGGCTCTCCCTTGCAGAATTTTGCATGTAAAAGAACTACATGCTTGGTTTTGCTCTGAGGACCTACATTTGGACAGTAAGGTGGCCTAGCTGGAGTTCTGCGTGAGGGTGAAAAGTGGCTTTTATTTGAATATGTCATTAATGACCTGAGCAGATTGATATCAGGGTCTCTTGCTGATGAGAGATCTTTGTCGTAAAGAGAAGTCAGCACAGACGCTGTTAAGCACTTCCAGTCCATACGCTGCACGTGTGGCTTATATCATCCTAGCTTCTGGGGGCCGGTTCGTGATCGGTTTGTGCTCCAAACCATGATGGCTGATAGCAACTTGTGATGTATCTTTTAACTGCAGCAAGTGCAAGTCGAGGTGGGTTCAGTTATTCATATAGTAAATCTTACTGATAGCATAGCGTGACAGTAGGGGATTTTTCCTGAAGTCATGGTCTGCTGTCTGCCCTTTGCTAGAGCAGCTTTTATTAACACCTACAAAGGGGAACTTGTTTCTGTTGCTGAGCTCTCGACAGTACCCCCATGCCCCAAACTCCCTCTCTCACCCTCAGCAAGAGCTTTCCCAGCCTTTGAGAGCCCCAAGCCTGTCTTACACACAGATGTTCATCCAAGCTTCTCTGCAACGTCGATTAATTTGGATTTGTTCCTTTTGTGAAACTTGATTCTTGTACCTTTCAGATGAGTGTGAGCTTACTTTAAACATGAGATGACCTAAAAATGAAAACAGCTTTTACCAAGAAAAGAACGACATTCTTCATTACAAATTGGAAATAGTAAAGCTTAAAATAAGAAAATGAAAATGCATGTTATTTTCAGGAGTATGACTCTCTAAGCTGCCTTAATTTCTCTGCGGTGGTTTCACTGCAACTGCTGCAAGCATCCTCAGCAGGTCGCTGCTTTCCGGGGCGGGGGGAGGGGGGGAGTGAGCAAAGTTTGGATCTTCCTTGCTCCAATTAGTATAAAAGGTTATCGTTGTGCTACTGTACAAATTAATCTTCAAAGCAGTGCTGGGACTGCCGCCACTTCCTTCATTCCTTGGTATTTAATTTTGCTGAACTTACTGGATTAGCAGCTCCCAGCGTTAGGGCGAATGCAAACGAAGCATTGCCCGAGCGTGCCCGACGCTGGGATTCACGCAGCCATTTCCATTTCCATGCTGGGCTCACCGTCTTGTCTGGGAAGGTTTTTTGCCTAATTCCTCTCCTCTTTGTCTCTCCTCCAACACGGAGCTTTTAACAACATTGCAATAACTTTGTAGAATAAGTTGCATTTTTACCTGTCCTGCACTTTTTCTTATTCGTGAGTGTGCAGAGATCCAGTGTGGCATTAATACGGCAGACGGCTGACCTGGCTTGCAGGCACTGCAGCCCCCTTGCACCTGCAGGTTCGGGCTTTCTCACCACAGCAGCCAAGTCCAAAGATTAAGGGAATTTTAGAGAAGGTATGTTTTAAACAAGCCGTCACCCATCGTCGTTTGCTTTTAAGTGGGGTACAAAGAGCAGTGGTGCTGCCAGCTGATGCTCGGAGCTGGGTTGCCTGTGAGGCAGAGCGCTTTTCAGACAGCAGAGGACACGACACGATGGGTTTGCTCCAGCTGAAATCTATTTTAACGTAACAAACAATGAAAAAATTGTATTTTTTTGCGTTGAGCACAATTGATCGCTTGTTGGAGCTCTCAAAATGAAACTCGTGTCTGGAAGAAATGCTGGGGGTGTAGGAAATCCCACCGTGGGGTGCTGGGGGCTCAGCTGCATCCTGCCCTACTGCTGTGAGAGCAGGCAAAGAGTATTCTAGCACTGAAATACTGGGTGGAACAGCCTGCTCAAAGGGTCTGGGCGAGGAAATTGCAGTACAGACAGCAAGCACAGCGGCTGGTGCAGGGAAGTGTCATTGTCAAAGCGTCAGCTATGACTGATCCACCTTGGAGTCTTCCAGAAGTACCTCTCTTACTGAGAACTGCCGCCACTTGGTGCTGGCAAACCTGAGCTGCAGGTGCTGGGCGTGAGAGGTGCAAATGCACTTTCAGAGCAGGAAGAGGTGCCGGGTTTCACCAGCGCTTTGCGCCCGAGCCCGTGGCTCCCCGATGGTGGAGCAGCTGAGATGCAATGTGTGCAGGTGTGCCCTTAGGCATGGGCTGCAGAGGAAGAGACATGCACATGGTCTTCTCTGGTTTTATGCTCTTGTCCCAGGCCCTGACTTTTAAGGGTAAAAATTGTTGAGCTGATTGTTGTCTTGGAAGTGCAGTTGAAGTTTTTGAGGGGAACGCTGGGGCCACGTCTCTGCAGTCGTTACACCCGGGGAAGACGGTGCTTTACCCCGCATCAACACGGCCTCTCGGATGCTCAGCACTGATGCAGGGTTGGTGGGGTTTGAGCACAGCGTTGCTATTGAGCCTGCGTTAGACTGGGGAGGGAAAGGACAGACCAACGTACCTGCTTTCAACAGGACAGTCCTGGGAGATGGTTGGTGGTCCCTGGCCTTACTTACACCTCTGAGCTGTTCAGAACAACAGCTGGCAATAGAAGTGGCATCATTTGTTATTGCAAACTATTTTTGTTCACGTCAGAAAAAATAAGACAAAAGCATTTAAATCCGGAGTGTTTAAATGAAATGCTGAAGTGTTTATCTTGGCTGTTGTGACTTTGTCCCATGGCTCTGCTGACTCCTGCGCTGAGGAAGGGCTCTCGGCGGCTGCTCTCGAGCCCGGCTGCCCTTCTTCGGGCTCCGAACGTTAAGTCCTGCGCGCCTGCGGCTGAACGTGCCTTGGCTCCCTCCAGCCACAAGAGCCGCTGTCAGATAGGTTTGTTTAGCTTGCTTTACCAAAAAAAGGGATTCCCCAACCCATTTTTTCAGGCCTCAGCATTGCACTGGAGCATGGGTGAGAGGCGCCGAGTATTGGGCGTGCAGCCGCAGGGCTGTCACGCTGCCCATCGCGAAGGGGACATTGCAAACAGAACCCGTTGGTCCGAGTAAACGGTTTCTCTTTAATCTGTGGGTGAAGTCTGGTTGCCAGACAGAAACTCGGAAAGAGGAAGGAGCAGCGTATGCAGTGACGACACGGTCTTGTGATTGCTGGCACAGGAGCCACCTGCCAGGGTGCCGAGTCTGATGCAGACAGCATGACTGGGCTTCTCTAAACAAGGGAATTTCTGTTAGATTTGCTTGTCTGAGTTTCCAGCGATGGTCTTGCCTGATTTAATGTATTGAGATTCTTTTATTTAATCTAACTTTATATCTAAAGCTTAGGGTCTGGGTTTTGCTAGGTTATTGAAATCAGATCTATCACAAGCTGCTTGTTATGGCCTTGTTTTTAGAGCAGTGGCACAGTGTTCAAACCAGAAGCCCTCGCTTAAAATAATACTGTGTCTCAAATACAAAAAACACAAGCGCATGACTTCAGTCTGTATGTATTCTCAGCATACTGAACTCCTGAAGTTTGGGTTCTGTACCAGCTCTTGCTGTTCATGTGAAAAATCTTGCCTGTCTCAATACTTGGTAACTTTGTCTTACTCGGGATGTTTCTTCAACATTTCTTCCTGCTGCTCGTACCGAGCAGTCCCCAGCATTGCCTGCTTCACCTCGCTGCACGTTAAAATCCAAACCGACCCAAATAAACGAGACTGGTACAAAGCAGGCATAGGCCTGCCTCTCTGAGAAAGCAGTGAATGCTCAGCCAGCATCTGCATCGCTTTCCATGCTTTTATGCAGTATTGGTAGGTTTGTTCCTCAGGTAGCTGCTTCTCTTAAAATCCCAGTAGAAATCTGCATGGGAGAGGGGCAGCTTAAATGTTCAATCACTGGGAACGCCTCGGCTGGTGTCTGCACATAGTTGGGACTTCAAGTTGATCAACCTCAAAACACAGATCTGGGGGAGAGCGAGCTTTGCTGGGGCTGGTGCTGCTGGAACTGCTCCTTCGCTGCTGGACGTTGCTGCTGTTGGACCCTTTGCCCTGCGATGGAGGCAACTGAGGGAGCGCAGGCAGAGCTGGGAGCAGATCGAGCTGCTTGCTCTCGGGTGGAGAGTGCTGGATATAGGCAGAGCTATACTGGCCTTTCTGGTACAAATTGTTACGCTGACGGTACAATGCAAACCTTCTAAGTGCATTTGGCTGCAGTGCTGATCCTTTAAAGAGTCAGCAGTGTTAGCAGACTTATCGGCTGCCAGAATGTTCTCCAGAAGAACATGTTATCATGTAAGCTCAAATAGTAATGCGGTATTCTTGTGCTAGAAAAACCGCAGGCCGCAAGGAGAAGCCCTCAGCTCTCCACATTGAACCAAGGGCTTTAACGCCGTTTTTTGTGTGTCCCTCAGGCGTGCTGTGTGCGCTCCCTTGCATCCCACTTCTGCTCAGGATTGGAAAACCCTTCCCAAGCAACGTGGGCCGTTGTGTTTGGAAATCCCTGGGTTCCCCCACCCCAGCCTGCCTTCCCCCTGTGCTCGCAGCCGGGCACATCCCCAGCTGCACACAAAGCGTTGGCTCCAGTTTTCACGTGAATTGGTTGCAGGTTTTGCACCGCGCAGCAGCCTTGGTTGGCCTCACCCTTCTCTAGTGATATTTTAGCATTTTAGCTTGGTGGAGGCTCCTTTCTGCAAGATGCTAAACCCTGATGCTGGAAACCCACGGTAGAAAGGAGACGATATGTGCTGCGTGAGGCTGGCGCAGGACGTTGGGGGGTTAGATGGGCACAGTCTGGGGAAGGCTCTTGTTAATCTGGTCTCTTCTCTTTCTAGGATAAAGATAAAGTTTCTCTAACCAAGACTCCAAAGTTGGACCGGAGCGATGGCGGCAAAGAGGTGAAAGAGCGAGCGACCAAGCGGAAGTTGCCTTTCACTGTTGGAACAAATGGAGATCAAAAAGACTCGGATACAGGTACAGAAATGACGTATTCCACCCTCGAAATGTGAGTGTTGGTGGGGAGAGCACAGTGTCCCATACGCAAGCAATCCATACTGAAGCGTTCTGTCAAATTTGCTGTATTTTTTAATTGAAGGAAGAGGCATGTGGGCAAAAGGATAACTACTGTGGTATGCACGTACGCATCTGGAGCTGAGTGGATTAAGGCCCTTATGTTCTTAGTCATATATTTAACTGGGCCAAGGGATGGCTCGGTGAGGAGCACACCTTCCTTTGGCTGGTGGTCCGTTCTCCTCCGTTTCTAACGAGTCCAGTTCATGAACTGCAGCTTAGACAAGCTGAGAAGCAGTGCTGGACCTGCTAGTAAGAACTTGGAAAATAAGAGAATAAAGCTGAGTACTCTTTAAAAGATAAACTGCAAGCAGTAAAAAAAAGAGCTTGCATGCATCTGCCTAAAGTAAACCTGATATATATGTGTATGTCTACGTAAATACATGTGTATACCTCTCTAGCTATGTTTTGTTGTTCTGAGGCTTTAAACTTTTAGCACTTCACTGTCTTAAAGCTGAAAAATTATTTCCAGTTGGTGTGCGCACAGGCGTTGTCAAACACATGTAAAACTGTCTGGAGGTCATACTGATGGGCTGGAGGTGTGACTTTGGTGATGTGGCCTTCTGGGCCTGTTTGGGTGTTTAGGTCGGCTCTTTGGGGCTGGTGTGGGTGGTCCTCAGGACCATAAGGACATTAAGGTGACCTGTTTGCCCCTGTTCTTGGGACTACCAAGGTGGTTGCAGCATGACTGAGCAACGCGTCCTCAACACACGCCTGGTTTCTGCGAGGCGTTGGTGCTGCTGTGGGTATTTCAGCCTGGCTGTGTCGTGGTCGGGCAGGTCACATCTTGTGGAGGAAGAGTGGCTGGGACACGTGGCTCTCATGCGCTGTGGCCCCATGTAGCTACAGAGGCATCGAATGGGCTGTTTGTTTTGTAAAGCAATCGGGAAGAGCTGTTGCAAAGCTTTGACATGCAAAAAATGATGCTATTTGGTTGCAAGGGACTTAGCTATGGCTTTACGGGCAGAGGTTTGCATAGGTCTTTTCTGTGCATTTCTAGGAAATCTGCGCTTGGAAATAGTTCTGGTCAGGTAAGGATCACAAAGTGTGCAAAGAGATAAAATGGACTAAAAGTTGGGAATATGCTTAAAAATGGTAAAAAAAGATGTATTTGCTGTTATTATCCGGTGAGCATGTGAGGTGGTCTGATGCAGGACATGGTGCATCAACCTACGTGAGCTGTCGGCCGGCCTCCTCTGGTTCAGAAGTCAGGAGGGCAGATTTTAAAAGGTCATGAGTGCCACCACGGTCACGCAGCCACGGTGGCAGTGGGGGCTGTTTCTCAGGCAAGGACGCGCGGTGGCACGTCCTGGGGCTGGCCCGGCATTTCTGTGGGTTTCTGCGTGCCGAATGGTAATTTTCGCAGTTGCTGAACTCCCTGTCCGGAGAGAAAGTTTCAAAACATTAATTCATTTTGTTAAACAACAGCTCATACTGATGGCTGTTTGCAGGGATGAAGCGTCGCTTTTGCATTCGTGCTGTGCAGATGGGCGAGTGCGTCGCTGGATGACTAAATTAGGGTTTGCAGTTGTGGGAGAAGGGGGGGCCCCCGGCCGTCGGGAGCAGATGGGGTTACAGCCCGACACGGGTGATCCTCGCTCGCTCTCCAAACAGGCGGTGTGGGGAGTGCTTTGGCACCGTTCGTGCTGCCGTAGTGGCTCACTAGAATAATTTTGGGGGTGTCACCTTTGGAGGGAGGGTGGCCGGGGCAAGGCAGAGCTGATTAGCCAGAACCATAGCTGCTGCTTTTTGTCAAGGGCATTTCTGCCACGTTCAATACTTGGTTGAGAATTTGAACCTCAACTCGCTTCAGGGCTGTCTGACCCTCGTGACAGCTCAAATGTCATGGTAGGGCTCCACCAGCTCGCTTTCCGTGTCCCCCAGCAGGAGTTGTCTACTTCTCACAGGGCTCTGGTCTCTGGCTGTGGAGATGTTAGAAATGTTTCTGCTGGCGGCATTGAGAAGGAAACCAAATTAAAACGAGAGCAGCAGGGTAGGGAGAGCAGAGTGCTGCTGGGGGAGAGGCTGTGGCTGCTGCAGGGTGCAGAGGAGCAGCAGCAGCCCGTGAGACACCCCTGCCCATTGGTTACCCCTCTGCTTTCAGCAGGCCTGTGACCCTCTATCTTCAGACACGTCTTCCCCTTCCTCTTCAGAGCTCGTCCTTCCTGGGGAAGTGGGTGTGCAAGCGGCAGGGCTGAGCCAAGGGGCGGCAGCAGCCCAGCTCCCTGCCTGCACGGAGGACAGCCGGAGACCTGGAGGTGGTCATTGCGCTCAAAGATGCATTTAAAGACAAACTGGGCTCGACAAACGCTGGAGAGGTATAGGCGAGTCTCTAGCAACCTATTTGGTAGAGACTGAAGAGGGGAAGTGACTCAGCTGCTGGGGAGGAGATAGCAGCAGGGAGGTGCAGATAAACCTGCAGAGAGGCAGACTGATACTTAGCAGGAGCCTGTTTCTCTTGTCTGAGATCTTTTACTCCAGGAGTCAGATGCTTGAGATGGGAAAAGACTTACTGGCACCTTGCTCCCCTCTTGCACCACCCCGTTGCAACCGTGGGGTGTTCCAGGCCCTTCTGTTCCTTGGCCTGGCTCGAGGCCGGCTTTCGTTTAGCAGGTAGAGGCGTGTTTGTAGGTGCACAAAAGTTGCCCACGTCATATGGGGACGGAGGGGTGCCCCCGAGCCTGTGCACGTGTAATGAGAGTGGCACTTGTCTAACGACACACATCTGGCAGTGCACGCTCAAGCGTGCGTGGCTTAGCAGGCTGCCAGAGGACGGGCTTTTGTCTCGAACAAAGGGGCTGCAGTGCACCCACCCTGCAGCCCCTGCTACCTCCCCACTTCCCCAGGCAGAAACGCCACTCGCTCGCATCCCCGGAGGAGGGGGAGGCTGCTTTTTCTTGTTCTGTTCCTAAACTTTGATTTCAGCTCTTGTGAGAAGTGGGATTGCGACATCGGTGTTCCACATGCCAGTTGTGGACTTGACCTTAGATGATTTATATAACACAGTCGTGCTTCCTGGGCTGCTGTACACAGGCTGTCGTGTTTGTTTGAGGGGAGTTTTGCTAGCGTATTCCTCAGCCATGTGGAATTTAGCTGTAAGGATGTGGGAGCTGGGAGCTAGGAGAGCTCTCTTTTTGCCTGTAGTGGGATTTTTTTTTTTCCCTCTAAAACTTAAACAACAGCATGAATCCTTGTCCTGATTTGTTGCAGTGGCTCATCTTCCTTAGCACAGTGTATCTGTTGCCTTTTTCCCCTGAATCGTTCTGGCTCAGTTTTGACGTGTGTACACTGTACATGGTGCAAGAAAGCATCTGCGATGGGTTTGTCTCGCCAGCGAAGGGTGGCGAAGCCCACCCTAGCCGGGTGTTCGGCAGCGGCCGGGTGCTGCAGTGCAGTTGCCTGTTGGAGCCTTCCTGTGTTTGCAAGACGTGGTACGAGCGGAGGGTGTGGGCTGTCGGTGTGCCAGCCTGCGCCGGGACAGCCGGTGAGAGCCCACGTGCGTTATTGCCTCTGTTTGCCACCTCGGTGCACGGGTGCCACCATCCCCTCACCGGCAGGTTGCAGACATTAACCTACATCTCCTGCATGCTCACAGCACTTACCCTCAGCACCGGTGCCTCCCTGGACTGCTTTTCCATTTGCACCCAGGTGTTCCCAGGGGAGGTGTGTGTTTGGGGGCAGAGGTCTGCCCCGGTCCTTCGCTTGTGCTGGAGTGGGGCAGTTCACGTGCCCTCCCTTTAACCCTGCTCTTGCAGCCCACTCCTTGAGTTGGTTTAGGAGCGTGCACTGCTGGCAGAGTGCTGATGTGTTCAGAAAGCGAGCAAGTAAGCGATTTCATTCTTGATCTGTTTTTATTTGCAGCACCCGCCTCCAGCACAGCATGCCTTTACTGCACCCTGATCCTGAGCAAGCGCTCCCAGCGCCTCTCGGGGTTTGTTCCCATACGGAGAGGGGCTTGGCATGGGCTGCAGGAGGTACTGCTGGCCAGCACTGGTTTAAAGTGTATGGTTTGGGTACGGTAGGTTCAGTGATAAATCTTTTAAAATTATCTCCTTCAAAATGGTTTCTAGCTCTCGGGTTCCTCAGAGTTAACTAAATAAACCGTCTTTAGGAAAAAAAAATAGCGTAAAGCTGTGAGCCTCCAGACTGTGCATGTTACAGATCCAGCACTGTGGGAGCAGCATCTCTCTGCCTGAGATTTCTCCTCCTCCTCCCTTCTCCTTTCACTCGTGTGGCATCTCCCCACATCCACAGACATTGCCGAGAGCCTACATGCTGCCTGGCGGCCGCCGGCTTCTTTCCCAGCAATTTCAGCAGCTTGTGAGGCTTCGTGCAGCTCCTCGTTTGTGCACTGTGCTGAAAGGAGGTTAAGCATTTAAAAAAAAGAAATATTAGAAAATTGTAATACTAAGAAGCACACGGAGGAGCGTCCTGCAGAGATGGCAGGGAGAAGGGGACAGTCCTGCTGGGAAGCCACCTGCGGGGAGGTGGCGGGAGAGGTGGGCACGGGCGGCTGGCGCAGAGCGGGGCGCAGCGGCACTCCTCCCGGCGCTGGTGCCTGCGGCGCTGAGCCGCGGCTGAGTCATGGGCTGACTCAACGGCACCAGACTGCCGGCGCGGGGATGGGCGCTCCCCGCCTCCCGCGCAGGCTGCAGAGCGGACGGCAGCGCGGTGGCTTCGCACGGGCGGGTTTTTTACCGCTCTGTGTTGTGCATACCGGGTCGGGTAATGCTGCTCGAAGGTCAGCTGTGAAATGCACAGTCCAGAGTGCAAAATTCATTATATCCACTCGTACTGCAGGCAGTTTCTTCAGCTTGACGTAAGGCTGTCACTTGAGTCCCTTGGCTCAAGGTGGAGCTGTGGTTTCCGGGTCTTTAGTCATCGGGGAGAGTTAGGACTTGATACAAATCTCCGAGCACTGTGAGTTAATTCTGGCCTCCCGAGAGCTCTCCCTGGGAGCTGGAAATGCGTGAGCAAGGCTGGGTCAAAACTGCAGGTCCGCAGCAGTGCTGGGTGCCCTGATACCTCCCTGGGTGCAGGAGGTCTGTCTCCTCTGAGGATTCACTTGGGAGAAGTGAGGAATACGCTGGAGTTTACTTTTCCTTTGCAGGGTTGCTGCTGGGTTTTCGTGCCTCCAGCCCCTTGACTTCCACTGCTGCTCTTCGGGCTTGTGCGAAATCTCGAGGACTGGTTTTGCCTGTGTTTGGTGGCAAAATCAGCACACGTAAGAGAAGCTCAGTTTTGTCCAGATTGTGTCCAAACCCAGCCATTGCTAAATAATACCCAGGCTTAAATAAATGTGCTCTTAAAAGCAGAGGCCCTGGAGCCATCCTGTGCTCCGGATCACTGCCACGGCCATGAAGAGCTAGCGCAGCGTCTGCTGCTCTTGGTCGGCGAGAACTGCAGATGGGGTGCCCAGCCCTCGCCTCAGCAGCTTTATCCACAACCACACTCCTCAGTTGTGTAAAGTTCCCCAAACACCAGAGAAATCCTAATTTTGAAGCGTTTTGTCACGCAGACTTTTGTGTCTCTGGCAGCTCTTGAGCCGAGTGCTTTGCAAACCTGAGCTCTCCCTGCACCGTCCCTGGGGAGGGGGCAAGGGGAGCAGGAGGAGGCAGGAGGGGTTTGCATTCATCTGAAAGTGCTGCAGAAAGGCGTCTTCGGTGGGTTGGATGTCATTTAAACCCGGTGGGTGGTAACCTGAAAGCTGGAGCCCTCGGGTCTGGCAGTGATGGCGAGCTGCCTCCTCCTCCATCAGCCCGGCAGCGGCTCGCGGCTGAGCAGGAGCCCGGTTCTCCCCCTGCCACCCCGGCAGCGCTGCCTCCGACCCGAGCATTGCCGCTTCCAGTCCCCAGCCAGGGTGGGAGGGGTGAGCAGCCTGTGGTTTAGCAGCATTGTGGCTTCGGGTCATGGGATTTCTCAGCATCGCTTGATATTTTTGTTGTTGTTGCTACAGTTGTTTGAGTTGAACCAAGTGTCACGGCACTGTGGCTGTGGCAGGGCAGGCGGCGGTGGCGATGCTGATGCCGTGCATGCCAGGGCCGGCAGAGATGGGGGACCCGCTGCGGTGCAGGGCACAGAGCAGGAGGAGGCTTCTGTTCTGGAGATGGAGAACAGCAGCTTCCCGTGCCGACAGAAATAACAATGGCATCATCTACATCTGTTGTGGTCTGGTGGCGCTTGATGGTCATCTCAGCTCGGGGGGGCGGGGAGAGGCGGCTGGGCTGTGGATGGGGAGGAGAACTGGAAAATGTGGCCTGAGAGCCCGGGAGGCCCCGCAGCTGAAATGTGAAAGTCCTTAAGCTGTTTGTGTCTCCTGCTTTGAAAAAAGAAATAAAAGCGATACCGTGCTTTTAAGTTCTTGAATAATAAAGTAGGTGTAAGCTGGGAATAAGAAGCTGGTGGAACTACTCCACCTCCCCAGCCCTCCCGTGTCCCCAGCCCTCCTGCGTCCCCAGCCCCTTGCCCTCTCTTGCCACCCTCCCGGCTGCCCATCGCGCTCTGCGGAGGGGGTGTTGGTGACCCCCCCGCCGTGGGGCTGGGGCAATGTCCATCCATCCAGCTCCCCTCTGACTTGGGATGCCTGGCAGCTTCCTTGCCCCCACCCTGAGCCCCCTTCCTGACCAGGCAGCAGGTTTCTGAGGTTTTGTGTTGCGGTCCCCGCAATTTATTTACACCCCACGATATATTTGTTTAGCAAGCAGCCGTACCCCCGGAGCAGCTACCGTTGAAGGTGCCGGGGGTGCCCCTGCCCCTCTGCAGAGCACGTGAGCGCTCTCCCTGAGGCTCCACCTCGGCACAGGAGGGTTTTGCTTTTTGGGGGAGAGGGGAGAGACAAAACCCCAGCCAGCCCTCCAAGCTGATCTGTGCACACCGATCTTTCCCTGGCTTCGGAGGGCTGTCCGGGCGCCCAGGGCTGAGCCCAGGGGCTCGTAGCCAGCCGGGGAGGTGCTGCTGGCAGACCAGGGTTAGCATGAGTACGGTCAGCAGGAGCTGGCCTTGGAGCTTAAAACTTCAGCTGCTTTGCAGCCTCCTTCATGCTAATCCCCTGAGTATGTTATGTGATGCTAATTACTAGGTTAGAAAACACTTGATGAATCAGATGACCTAAACCATCATCCTCTCCTGGAGCCGGCTGTTGGGTTGCCTAACGCCTGCGAGTGTTTTGAGCGACATCGCATGGGAACGGGCTCGTTAGTCACAAGTTGTGAGGCTGGCGAGGGAATCCGTGAGAAGCAAATTGCTGGCTTATTAAAAAATGCATCTGCGTACGAAACTGTTATTTGTGCGTGTTTTCTGTCGCTGGCTTCGGTCTGATGTGTGCAGCTGGGGCTGTGCTGCATTGGGTCTTTCTTTGCTTGTATAATTTCAGTCCTTTTACTAAAATAGTCAAGAAACTGTTCTCACCTAGCAACCAGGGAGAGAGTGAATGTCAGAGCTTCTCCGTTTCTAGCTGGGCTCCATAATGCCGGTACAGTGTGGATAGACTGGCAAACACCAGCCTTCAGATCACCCTTAGAAACTCCCCGTGTGCATCAGCCATCTGGGAAGTGCTGTGCGGAAAAGCAGGTCGTTTTATGACGGGAGCTGCCATAAATCTCCCTCCTCCCCCCGCATTACCTCCTTAACATGCAGAGTGAGAGGTTGCAGTGTGCTGTGTCTCTGTGAACCAAAAATCTATCAATGATGGCTTTTTCCTTAATACAAGAGCTTTTATCAGTGCTGTCTGCAGGGTGTCCTGCCCCCAGCCCCAGGAGGGGAGGGCTGGCCAGGCGGCTGTGCGGAGCCTTCCTCCCCCATCCTCCCTCCTCCAGCTCTTTCTGTTTCATGGGAAATGAAAGGTCTGGACCTGAAAATTGGTCTCTCTTGGAATTATTCACGTTTAACATGGAGATTGTTGTTTCTGATACAAGCCTCTCGGTTCCTCTCGCAGCAGTTTGTTAGCCAGCGGCCACTCTGGTGAGAAGATGCATTTACGCGTTTCTGCACAACTGTGTTGTCTGTCCTGCAAGGCTAGGGAGAACGCCTGTATGTGGATCGCAGGCTATCACACATTCAACCTCCCTAGCCGAATTACGCTTTTAAAAATACTGCGACCACTGGGGTCAGGGCTTGCGGATCCTCTGTCCCCAGGGAGCCAGGGTGAGCGGTGAGGATGGTGGGCTCAGCTCCACGCACAGTGACCTGACGTGGTTATAAACAGGCTTGTTCCTCCCGCCGGCATGTCTCCTCCGCTCCTGTCAAAGCCGACGTCTCCGCCATCCTTTTGGCTTAGCTGTGCAGGATGAGTCTCTGGCTCTGGACCCTCTCCATCCTTCAGATTAGGAAACAGCTCACTGCTGTACGGGAGCGGCTCAGGGTGCCTTCCTTGTCATTCTGCCGAAGCAGACCCTGCTACAGCTTTTCCTCTCGTTTTCCTCCTCGGTTTCCTTTTTGGCACCTGCTTTCATTGGGCTGATTAGCCAGACGTCATCTCCTGTCTCTGCCCCCCGGTCCATTTGTACTGCAGACTCTGCAGTGTGTCCGTGAGCTCCTGGTGCACAGGGTGCCACCTCCCCACACTGGCCCTCCGGTGCAGCTCTCCAGCCCGAGTGCCGTGTCCCTCTGCTTTATGGTGGTCTCCGTGCAGTCATGCCAGCCCTGTTTGCCCTCCCAGCCTCGCGTTCGCCTGGCTTCTGTCCTGCTCCCCTGCTGCCCTCTCTTGTTTATCTGCCCGTGCTGTTGTGCTGCTTCCCATTTCATGCTGCTGCTGCGCTTAACCTGCTGCTGCTGTCCTCCCCGTGCCTCTGCAGCCCTGCTGCCTCAAAGCCTTCCCCTCAGCACCGCCCTGTGTGCTTGTCCTTAAATTCTGGGGTGCCCGTGGAGCCTTGGGACGTGGTTGTATCATGCTGCTGTAAACCTTTCGACTTGTGATCGGTCGTCTTCAGCACGCGTTGGTCCACGTCTGCAGATGCCCTGCGAGCATGCGTAAGCATCTGCACGCTGGGGCTCCGGGCTGCCCGCACTCAGGTTAATCCGGCTTTTCCCCTGGTTTGAGGTGACATGCTCCAAAACGTTTCATGCCCTACAACTTCTGCAGTAAAAATGAGTCACTCTTACGCATGCTAGGCTGTGGATGGGGAAAGCAGAGGCTTGTGCGGTCTCTCGGGGGTGCAATGCAGTCTCTATTGCTGTCTGTGCCTTTCTAATTTATTCTTATTGATCTTTTGTTTGTGTGCTTGCCCGGCAAATAAACTGTTGAAAATCCCGACTCATCGGCGAGCCAACAGCCAGTTTCTCTGCGCAGCACTGAGATGTTCAGTGTGAGCTGCTTATTTGGAAATGGTATTTTTCCTCAGGGTACCACCTTATATGCGTGTGTTGTCATGTCGGAGCAGTTTAAACAGATGCTTTTTGCATTACAGGGTATGACACGTTCGTGGGGAGCGAGGAGCTGTGTTGCTCAGCTGCAGCTCCGGGTTGGAGCTCCCATCCCCACAACCTGCCAGCAGCTCACAGTGCGTGTTTGAGAAATCTCTGAAAGATTTTCCATCACCGCCCTTTTTTCTTTCTTTCTCTGCCTCTCTTCTCTCCCGTTTTGGCTAGGGCCGGGGCTTCGGCCTGCGTGGTGCTGCCCTGCACGCAGAGCCAGCCCGACAGCACTGAATGCCTCTGTGCGAAGCAGCGCCTGCCTTGGGACCTCCGCGGAGCCGCCGACGGGCTTCCAGCAGCCCCAGATTTGTGCTCCTCGTTGCAGCAGCACAAGCGTTGCATGACCTGGAGTCTAATTTGGGCACGAGAACCACTGGCCAGCTAATGCTCAAACTCCTTTGTCCTGGGAACCTGCTCCTGTTCTGCCTTTCGCAAGCCTTTCGGGTTTAGTGTGATGAAAGGAAGGAGAAGCGGTTCCCTGGCTGTGTTGGGCAGCCGCAGCTCTGCTCAGATCCTGCTTTCCCCTTTAAGCTTGTGCACGCGGTTCCTGCTAGCGTCAGCCTGAGGGAAGAACCGAGCAGGATCCCCAAATTAAACGACAGCAGCGCCAAGCTGAAGCTTTGCTCTGTGGGTTTGCAGAAGGCTGAAGCAAGCAGCAAACGAGGTGCTTTAAAAATAGCTAAATGGAGGCGTGGCTCATGCCCGGGCGGGCGCACAGCACGTCGCTGGGTTGCTGTGGTCTTCCTTCCCGCTGGGATCAGTGTGCATGCTCCAGCCACCATCTCTGGTGATCAGCAGTGAGATAACCGTGGCAGGGGGGCTCCTTGCCTGCACACCCCCTCGTACCGCTGGTTTTTGTGCTTCCATGCAGGGACTGGCATGCATACAGCCTTGCTAAAGGGGTTTTAGTGTAAAATAACCTTTATTCCTGTTTGCTGAGGTATTTACCCGCTGTGAGCGTTTCTCTTCATTTGCTTCATGTTGCTGCAAGGTGTTACAGAAAAGCATTTAATTAGAGGAGAAGGAGCAGGCTGCAGGAGCCAATGGTGCTTGAAGCCCTTGAGCGGAGATCTTTGTACAGGTGCCCCTTTTAAATCTGCTGAAAATCGGCTTCTGAGTAAAATCTGCCAGATTGAAATAAAACATATTTGCAGCTCTGTTAGCCTGGCACCGGCTGGGGCTGGGGAAGCCAGCCCAGAGCCTTCCCGGCGCTTCACTCACGCGAGGCCAAGCAGGACCCTGCCGGGCGCTTCTGCTGAGGCTGAGGACGGGAAGCGGAGCTGCCGACGGCATGGCACGGCACGTGTGCGCTGGGAGCAGCTCCTTCTCCATCCTTCCTGTTCACATTTCAGACCCTCTTAGAGGTTTCACTTCTGCCCAAGCATGGTGCCGCGCAGGGAGCCTGGGGCTGCCATGCTGCCTGCACCCGGGTGCCGGTGCTGGGAGCCATCGGATGCTGGGCGCAGCCCAGCCCTGCCCCGCTCCTTATGCAACCGGCGCAGGAAGCGCAGCCGACGATCTACTTCCCCCTGAATGCTTAAAGAAGTCAGATTAACCTCTGGGCTGCGGCAGCCAGCAGACAAGCATCTAATTGGAAAGGGGATAGTGCTGCGTTTCTCTGCTGCCTTCTGCCAGGGAGGCCTCGGGGGAGCAGGCGAGCGAGGCCCTGGCACTGGAGGGAGAAATCCCTTTACTGCTGGGCAGAAGGAGGCACCGAGGAGCGAAGCGGAACAGGGCTAGATGCGATCCTCCAGCGCCAGGGACCTGTGCAGTGCCGGGCGATGCCGCCTTCCCACAGGGAAGCACGCACGAGCCCGAGTCCTCAGCTGCCTCCGCTGGCCCTCGCTGCCTCACCACAGTGAGCGAGAACGCGGCAGTTGCTTTCCAATTTATTTTTATCTTGTTGATCACATGCTTTTTAATGTTAAATGTTCTGTGGAGGAGGAAATTTCTGCAACTGCAGAATTAATAGGAGTTTAGGGGTTTTCGGTTGAACTTGGTAATCAATTTTTGCAAATAACAGGCTCATGCTGACAACCTGCAGCAGCCAAGTAATATTAATGAAAATGTTCCCATTCTAATTGCGGCTCCGTACGCACAGAGCGGCCGTCTACCATGTGCAACCCTTGTGCATCACTTGTACTTCAAAGACACTACCCGGTGGCACTGGCCAAGGTGTGACCCCCTCGAGCATCTTTGTGCCTCGCTTTGCGGCACAGCTGGATGTGGCCAGGAGCTGCCTGCTGAGCCGAAGCGTGTGGAGAAGCCAGGCCTGGCCGAATGGGATTTAACAACACTGCAGCCCCGGAGCCTAACGAGGAGCAGGAAGGTGCTGCCTATGCAGATCAGGTGTCCCTGTGCTCTGGGCGAGCACGCCTGGCAGGACGCGCTGCTCGGTGGCGTGACTGCTGGAGCTGCCCGGGCTAAATTGTTTTCTTACTGTAAGCACGTTGAGTTTAATTTTATTTTAAGCCATTAAAAAACTATCCGCTTTCCTGTGATCTGATTTAATCTTCTAGCTCTGTTACAGCTGCCAGGGTGACCGAAATGTGGCTTCGGAGAATTAGACCGGGATTCTCCTCCAACACACAGACGTGTTTCCAGGGCTTGTATTTGAAGAGGGGTAGTCCGTGCTGTCTGGTTTCTGGTTGGAGAGGTTCCCTGGTATGGAGTTGTTATTTCTTAAATGTACAGGATCCCAGGTGCAGGGGGTTGATGGAAATCATCTGCTCTGGATGAGACCTTTGCAACGGGAGAGCAGCAGAGGATGGCACTGTTGTGTGTGGTGCAGAGAAAAGGTTTTTGGAGCTGCCTGCTCGTCAGCCGGGGGAGTGCGGGAGATGCAAGCGGCGTGAATCGAGCTGGAGCAGTGGAGACATCCCCACACGCTGCTGCCCTTGTCTGCGAGAGACTTTCACTCCACTGGCAGTTTGGTGAATGAACAAGGAAACCTGTGGTTCGGCGCAAAGTCCTGTGATTGAGTTTAAACCCATGCGTTGGTGGTTTCGCCTGACCTGCTGGACTTTGCGTGGAGGCAAAGCAGGCTCTGTCCTGCTGGTGACAGTGCGGTGACCCGCATGGAATTTGACAAAATGACAAATACAACTGGATGACCAGAGCTGGGTTAGAGCTTGCAGGTTGCAGGATTTGCCTTTCCCAGGGCTGCTGGACCCTGCCCTGGCGCAGGGATGGTGGTAGGGAAGAGACTGGATGCAGCTAGTCAGTTAGTCCGTTAAGCTTGCATCTGTGTGATCCGTTGCAGATCCTCTTGGACCTCTACATCTCCCCACACACTTTTGACTCCCAGTTTCAGGACGCTGGAGCTGGGGACTGGGCAGACACTGGGTGGTTACTTGGCGGGGTTTCCCCTCCCTGGCTGCTGGGAGTTGAAGCCCTGTTTCTTGGAGATCGTTATCAGACACTTACTTGTTTGCAAACCTCCTTGTATCATCCCTCTAACGCTTTCTGGGATTCTCAAAATAACCTTCAGCAAAATAATAAGATGTTTAGAGTAAGACATTTGAGTAGAAGAGAGCTCTTGCCTACGCTGCCTTGCTGGAAGACTTGGCGTACCATATCGGCAGCATAGTCAGCCCACGTGAAAGTGCTCCAGGTCACGGCGTTCCTCTTTGGGGGGAGCAGGTGCTTGCAGGTTTGCTGTGATAAATAACCCCCTCGATTCCTCTGTGTCTTCTGGCAGCATCCTGGCGAGTACCAGTCCCTGCTGGGGCTGAGCCCGGCGGCACCCGGGGGCTGGTGGCTGTGCGAGTCAAAACTCCTTTTCATTGAAAAGATTTTTACTTTGTGCTTCAAAGTCACAGGCGGGATTTGCTCTTTCAAAAATAAGTGCGATCAGTTTGAGAACAGAGTTTCTGTTTATGCGGGAGGTTTTGAACAGCTCGTCTGTACATAGTCTTTTCATTACGCCAGGGATGCAGCGAGGGGTTTTACTGCTCAGGTTTCTCGAGCAGCATCGAACCGGCCTTGATTCGAACTGGCGTTCGAGCATGCGATGTGAGGGCAAGGAGCCACTAACCTGCGTTTGATAACTTTTATAGCTGTGGCTGCTAAGAATATCATTACTGGCCCTCTGTACGCAGTGGGAGCCCTGCAGTTAGCCTGGTTATAAACAGACTATATCAGTGCTTAGAAATAGATGTGAACAAAGTTGGTTTTTCTACTCGCACGCACCGCATCTTCCTTGTGCTTCTTTGTGGGTTTAGGACAGTTGCCTGGTAGGAGGGATGCAGCTTGACTGCTGGCAAGGAATTGCCATGCTGCTCTGCAGATAGATATTCTGTCGCTCTTGCTTGGCTGGCTCCGTGAAAGGAAACTTAATTTTTGTTTCCTGAACTGGCACCTTGAAACTTTGTTCACCGAACGCATCCCTGCAGTGGGACTCTGGCGTGGCTGCAGCTCTGCGGACCCACTGGAGAGCATGCTGCACGATTCGTGCTTTCACCGGGCAGCATCAACAAGCAAGCAAACCAGAAGCGCAGAGGAAGGGCTGCTAACTCTCCTTGCATGGGAAAAGGATCGATACTTGCATAGAAAAAACTGGAAAAATACTTAAGAAAATCTGTGTAGAGTCAGGCTTCTCGCAGAGGTTAGGTGTGCGAGCTGGGCTGAGCTGGGCAGCGGGGAGGGAGGCAGCAAGTTGCACAATGCTCAGCAGGGTCCAGTTCTCACCAGCTTGCAGCAGGCTGCTCTGTGGGTCGCTGGGAGCAGGGCTGGAGGTGCAGGGAGAGGCTGGGGTTTTGTCTCGTTCTTGTGCACATGGCATGCCAGCAGCAAATACCAGCTTTAGAGGCGGTTGTGCTCAGTTCCCTCAGCAGGAGCTGCCTTTGTAGCTGGATGATTTAGGAGACGGAGTGTCAGGCTGGGATTTGGGGGATGGCGAGCCAGGCACGGGGTTTTCTTTCTCCCCTCCTGTTTGTTTGGGATTTTTTTAGAGGGATGCAGGAGTAGATGTGGCTAAGCAGTCGTCAGCCTGACTGCAGGTGGGCGCTCTGCGCTAGGCTGGAAGCAGCTGCCTTGGGAGGAGAGGGCCAGCCCGGTGCTCCCGGGGGCAGCACACCCGTTTGGCCGCAGAGTCCTTGGTTTGATGATGGTGAGGGGGTGAGATGGCAACGTTTCTGAGCTGTCAGCCTGCATCTTGTTAGTGCTCTTTGTTGATGCTTTTAGATGCCTCCAGTTCAGTCCATGCTGTGGTGGTGTAAGGCTGCGTACGCTCCTCGAAGCACCATGGCATGAAAGGGAGGCTCCTAGAAGCAAGATGGAAGGTACAGTACTGGCAGCGGCCCTGCAAAGGACCCGCTCCCTCCCTCTTGCGCTGCTGTTTGATGGTGGGGGGAGAACCGGTAGAAGCCTGTGCTGGGAGAGGCTGTCAGAGGAGCCGGTGGGCAGCAGGAGCGGTGCGTGTCCCGGCTGCAACCGCAGTGGTGTGAGCCTGGGCGACTGCCCCAGGTACCAGTGCTCCCACCGCAGGGATGCATCCTTCACTGTAGGCTTTTCAATTTGTGAGGTATGGAAACGGAGTGGGAGAGCTGTTAGCACTTTGCTGGGAAATGAACATGGTTTTCAGTTACAGCGACATTCACGGCTTGTGTTTCTGTGTCTCCTTGCACCACAGAAAAGCAGGGTCCAGAGCGGAAGAGGATTAAAAAGGAGCCCGCCACCAGAAAGCCTGGCTTGCTCTTCGGAATGGGCCTTTCGGGGATCCGGGCAGGCTACCCGCTCTCCGAGCGCCAGCAAGTCGCTCTCCTTATGCAGATGACAGCAGAAGAGTCTGCGAACAGCCCAGGTGAGATCCAGGGGGTGGTTCTGCTCAGAGGTGTGGGCGGATGGGTGTGAGCTTGCAGCGAGAGGCTCGCGCGAATACCTGGGCTTCTCAGTGCCTGGCCCTGGGGTGACTGGGAGGCTCAAGTAGCTCTTCGCTGGCAGCAGAGATGAGCTGCCACCCCCGGTGTGGTGCAGGGGGACTGGTATGCTGCTCCATGGGGTCTGCCCGCTCTCAGTGCTGTAGGTGGGATGCTGGAGCGGGACAGCGGGACACCCGCTCCTGCGGGGCTCTGCAGGTGACTCCAGGCACGGGCTGCCACCGGGGTTCGCACGTGGCTGCGGCTGCCCTTCCTTCTTCCAGAGTAAGGCGGTAGCAGATGTCCCATGGGCCGAATCCAGGCCACCACTGAGCCTGCCCTGGCTGCTTAACTAGAGCTTCAGTTCCACGGGAGCCTCCTCCACGTCAGAGCTTCGTGTTTTCCACTGGCATCTCAGGCTAATTCAGTAAAGGAGCATTGTGAATAACGTTAAAATATCATCCTCTGTGGGTTTTTTAATGTTTCTTCTTGTGGAGAGGGATAAGACGTGTAACCACTGCAACTGTAACTTGAGATGCGGAGCAGCTGGAATGTGTTTACCACGGATTTTGTATTTTAATAATTTTTATCTGTTACATACATGACCCCCCAGGGTTTTTAGAGGCACTGTGCTATCTGTATGCGCACATCTGCATCCTACACACGAACGCTGCAGCTTTTAGCCCCGTATTTTGTTGTTCTTAACACTAATCTGGCTGCTTATGTTGCTGTTACTTGGGAAACAATAAAAGGCAAAAAGCTGTGTAGTCTTCAGAGCATTCAGACGTTCTCCCAGGAAATGTGCAGTCTCCTCCCAAGGCTGTCAGACCTCACATGTACTTGGTAAAAGGCCACTTCCCTTAGGAAATGAGGTTTTAGGGTAAGGAGCTGCATTGTCTGCTCCTAAATCATGGGATTGCCTACAGTCTTTGCAAGGACTGCAGTTCTCTCCAGTGGGCTTTGGCAGCCTGCAATTAATATCTGCATTATATGCACACAGGCTTTCCTCTGTCTTCACATCGACTTCAGAGGTTCAGTTGCCTCTCGGTGCCTTGTGGTGAGCGTTTTGGGGAGAGGCAAGATGAAACGTGTTGCAAGAGCTCCCTCTAAGGGTTTTGGGCTTCCTTTGAATTGCAGTTCTTAACTCTTTCTCTCCTCCATGCAGTTGACACAACACCAAAGCATCCCTCTCAGTCTACAGTTTGTCAGAAGGGAACTCCTAACTCTGCCTCCAAAACCAAAGATAAAGTAAATAAGAGAAACGAGCGAGGAGAGACTCGGCTGCATCGAGCTGCCATCCGAGGAGATGCCCGGCGCATCAAGGAGCTCATTATCGAGGGTGCAGATGTCAATGTGAAAGACTTTGCAGGTAATCAGCCTGCTGGCAGTACTGGCAGGGCAGCCCACGATCCATACGTTTTCCCACCTGCTTGCATGTTCTACCTCCGAGAATGGCTCCCACTAGAGAAAGTATAACATGGGTTTGCTACTTGTAAAGAGGGGATTAACCAAAATTAATGATTTTGCCCTTTGGGGAGGAAAAAGTCTGGCTGTCCTTTAAAAAAAAAAAAAACAAAACAAAAAAACCTGCTACAGATTTGTCAAAATAATAAATCCCTGAAAAACATCAGTTTGCTTGTTGGAGTTTGGCAGCTAAATTCTCAGGCTGTCTTGCCTGCTCTGAACATGCTCCCGCTCGGGGAGGGGATGCTGGGCTGGGCTTGATCCATAGCGATCCCTGGGGCTGCCGCGGTTCCACGCTCTGAAACTGTGACTGGGACCCTCTGGTCCGTTTTCTTGTGCCCTTCCACATGGGTGCCCTCTTGGAAGTCTGGAGGGGGATTTGCAAAGGAAGGTGGGCTGGTTGAGCTCTTTTTCAACTTAAAATATAAGAAATGATATGCGCAAAAATACTGAAAAGAGTGGGTTTGTAAAGTCATCACTCCAGAGTTGAATGGCTGATGCCTACAGCTTTCTGGGTTTTGTTTTTAAGTACCGAACGTGGGGGTGCCGCTGACGGGGAGCAGTGCGAATGTGAAGGGTGAGGTCAGGCTCCCAGCTGCGCCAGTCGGGCATCCGAATTAGAGGAGACGGTGACCATCCTGAGCCTCAGCTCGTTGCCTGGGTGTAATACCACCACCACCTCCTCCTCCTCAGCAGTGCTGTGAAGCTCCTGCTTCTGGTGTTGGGAAGGGGGAAAGGAGCCTGGGTGTCAGGGTGCAGCCGTTCATGCACACCCGTACCAACAATGGGGATAAATTAGCACGAGGCAGCCTTTCCTCCAGCACATCCGAGAGCTTGACTTTGCTCTTTGCTGTTCTCTTCGCACGATTTTGGGGCTATAAATAGATATGCATGTTCCTCCGCCTGTATGATTAATATCAGTGCTAGACTGAACTATCAGTTGTGATTAATTCTGGTCACAGGTGCCCCTTTTCAGTGCTCCAAGTGAAGGTAACGGAATGAGCTCCCACGGCGCTATCAGCAAAATACCGAAGGAGCCACGCACATTTGCTGGGGAACTTCAAAACAGTTTCTGCTTAAAAATAGTCTGTTTGAACATGATAAAATATTTCATTCTGTGTTCTTTGGAGGTTTGTTTGAGAACTAGAGCCACTGTTACTGTGGAGACCTGCTGTTTGGTTTCTCCCCGAGCTGGGGGCCTGTTTTGTGGCTGCATGGCTGCTTGCCTTGGAGAGCCCTCAGAAAATATTTGTGCGGTCTGTGTGGGGGATGTTTCAGAGCGATGTCTGCAATTCAGAGCTCAGTCCTAATCTGGGCAGCAGCGTTTCCCTTACCAGAGGAGTTGGAAGGCGAAGGGATTTGAGACCTGCCTTCCACACGGCATCAGCAATTCTCTTAATTTCCTACACAGAACTTTGCCTTTCCATTTCCCGGGGCTGTGTCCATTCTGGTAGATGATCTGTCTCTAGCACATTGCATGACCAGAGGGAAAAGAGGGATTCATTCAACTACCGCCTGGTTGGAGTAGCAAGGAAGAGCTGCAGGTTTCTTCCTGCTGTGCCATGGGGAGCTGGGCAAACAAGACCATCTTCTTGGCCATCAGAGCCACAGACCCTGTGACACACCGGCATCTGCAGCATCTGTGGATGGAGGTTACTTTTCACTGTCTCTGACTTTCTCCGTGAAGGTGACGTCCACATTCTGAGTGTCCCTTTGCTTGCAGGCTGGACGGCATTGCACGAGGCATGCAACCGGGGTTACTACGATGTTGCAAAGCAGTTGCTTGCAGCGGGCGCCGAAGTCAACACAAAGGGGTTGGATGACGACACCCCGCTGCACGATGCAGCGAATAACGGGCACTTCAAGGTAGGTTTTTGCTGGATTTCATAGCTGTGTTTTTAATGACTTTTTTTTTCTTTGTGCTTTAAGCAGCCAACTGTACAAATACAGAGATTCTGGTTATTTTATTATCATTTGCTGCTGATAGCCATGTAGCGGGCAAGAATTTCCCTGCCCCAGTGCTGTTGAGTGTTTTACTTGGTGTTCCCCTGTGCGGAGGGATAGTTCATTCTTCTTCTGGATTAGGGGAGGGAACACGGTTTTGTGTCTTGTTCTTCTCCCTTCTTTCCTGCCCACGTTGGTTCGTGTTGCTGGTTTTTGTCTCCTTTCTTACTGATGACTGTTAGTAGCATAAGGCGTGTCCTGAGGCCAGACTGCTTGAGGACATCCCCCTTTTAGTTATATATGAAAGTTGTACAAAAAGCCTGGAATCGAAACATCGTGAGCGTCTTCAAGTCTCAGTTTCTGTTTTCAGGTGGTGAAATTGTTGTTACATTATGGCGGGAATCCTCATCAAAGCAACAGGAAGGGCGAGACACCTTTAAAAGTAGCTAATTCTCCCACCATGGTGAATCTGCTCCTGGGAAAGACCACGTACCCCTCTAGCGAAGAGAGCTCAACAGGTGAGATTGACCTTTATGTGAACATGGGAGTGATGTTTGTGGCCTGCAGCTGTCTGTTAATACAGAGACGTAAAGAGGACAGTGAAGTTAGACTCTTGTCAGAATATCTGCACGCTGCTGCCACGGTCAGGAGTCCATCTGTAGCTGTAACCCAAATTCAGACAACATAACTACCAGCCTTTAGCTCCGGGAGCTCTAGCTGTGTGCCCTGGAAGCCTACGTTGAGATCACTTGCCTGGTGCAATCGAGATGTAGGATTGGAAGCCAATTGCAGGTAAATGGATGTCTTGCCTTTGAAATGTGGGTAATATTCCAGCTTGTGCGTAGAGAGGAGGTTTGCGTGCACGGCGTGTATTCCCACCCCTCCCCAGTCAGGGGGGCATGGCGCTCGGCTGTACCAGTGCTGACGTTTCAGGTTGTGCTCCTGGGCTGTCCCTCAGCAGAGCGCCCTGCTAGAGCCTGTCCCGCAAGTGCCACCATTGTGGCTGTGCCAGGTGGGACACGCTGCAGGTTTTAATTGGTGCTAATTGGAGTTCCAGTCTTACGGGGAGTCTTGCCCTATGTTGTTTGCAGTCATAACCCTTAAAGTTAAAAAGTCCTTCTCTTGATAGACCCTGGATGTTGTTTTGAGGAACACCCCGTGCAGGTCTGAGACTGGATAGCTATCCTGTTCTAAAAGGTCTCCCAGCCTGGCGTTTCGAGCTTTCAGCTGCAAATTTAGCAAAGGCTGGGTGAGGCAAAGGGGCAGCAGGGCCGTTCGCAGGGGTTCACGTCTCCAGCAGACTGATGATGTTCCCTCCCCGAAGCGCCTTGCAGCCCTTAACGTGTGCTTGTTCTCTCTCTGCAGAGACCTCAGAAGAGGAGGATGCCCCTTCCTTCGCTCCCTCCAGCTCTGTTGATGGCAATAACACAGACTCAGAGTTCGAGAAGGGTTTGAAGCACAAGCCCAAGGCCCAGGAGCCCCCCAAAACCATCACCCCGGTGAAGGATGAGTATGAATTTGATGAGGATGATGAGCAGGACCGGGTCCCGCCGGTCGATGACAAACATTTGCTGAAAAAGGATTACAGAAAAGAGACTAAAGCAAACAGTTTCATTTCCATACCCAAAATGGAAGTGAAAACTTATACTAAAAATAACACAATTACACCAAAGAAAGCTGCCCACCGCATCCTGTCGGACAGCTCAGACGAGGAGGAGACCAGCGTTGCTGTGGGGACGGGGGAGAAGCTGCGACTTTCGACCCACTCGATATTGCCCAGCAGCAAGATTCGGGAGCCCGCCAGCACAAAGCCGCAGAAGGAGAAAAGCAAAGTAAAGAAGAAGCGGAAGAAGGAGACGAAAAACAAAGAGGTTCGGTTTGGCAAAAAAAATGACAAATTTTGTTCCTCTGAATCAGAGAGTGAAAACGTGGAGAGTGAGGAGGATGATAGAGACTCTCTTCAGAGCTCTAGCTGTGTAAAGGACTCCAGGCTAGTGCTAAAGGAATCCTCCTTGTTTAACTCTCTGTCTGCCTCATCGACCTCTTCTCATGGGAGTTTAGCATCCCAGAAACATAATCCTAATCTTACAGAACAGCACTCCAAGCACTGGAGGACGGACAATTGGAAAACCATATCTTCTCCAGCTTGGTCAGATGTCAGTTCCTTATCGGACTCCACCAGGACGAGACTGACGAGCGAGTCAGACTACTCGTCCGAGGACTCGAGCTTAGAGTCGCTAAAGCCAGTCAGGAAGAAACCAGAGCACAAAAAGAAAAACACCCCACACAACACTGTTTCTGAGAAAAAGAATTCATTCCATAGCAATGTGGATGGAGCAATTCCAAAGCTGGACAAGGAGGGGAAGGTTGTTAAAAAGCATAAAACAAAACACAAACATAAAAACAAGGAGAAGGGCCAGTGTCCCATTGGCCAAGACATTAAAATAATCAAAACGTTTTCTTTTGAGTTTGAGGACTCTAAACAAAAGCCTGAGAAAGGCTTGATAGTAGAGACAGAAAATCCAGTCGAAAACAAACTGAAAGTGTTAAAGCACGAGCGAGAACACGGTAAGAAGGAGGAAAAGCTCCCCAAAGGTAAAGCGGAGGAGAAGGAATGGTTGTTTAAAGATGAGACTGGAAAATCCTCGAAAGAGGAGAAATCATTAAGAAAAGTCAAAGATGGTAGTAAAGACATGAGCAAATCCTTCAGAGAAGGATTAAGTAAATCAGAAAAAGAGAAACCTGTAAAGGAGAAATCTCCCAAAGAGGAGAAGCCGAGAATACACAAGGAGGAGCGAAAGAAGAAGTCAAAGGACAAGCAGTCAAAATCTGAAAAGAAGAATGAGCTGAAGGAGGAGAAGGTTTCCAAACTAGAGAAAGAAAAATCCTTCAAGGAGGAGAAAGAAAAATGCAAAAAAGAAAAACTTTACAGGGATGAGTCTGGGTTTGATGAGTTTAATAACAAAAACCAATTTCCCGAAAGCGAGGACACGAAGTTCAGCCTTTCGGATGATCAGCAAGAGAGGTGGTTTTCAGACTTGTCTTCTGATTCATCCTTCGATTTCAAAGGTGAAGATAGCTGGGATTCTCCAGTAACAGATTTCAGGGAGATTAAAAATGACACCGTGGCAAAACTAATCATAGAACCCATGAAAGAGGAAATTAAAGACAAGAAAAAGGAAAATAAAATGAAAGAGAAGAAGGAATACAGCGAGAAGCGTAATGAAAAGGACACTTTCTTAAAGAAGAAGGAGAGGGACTATGTCGACAAAAGCTCCGAGAAGAAAAAGGACCAAACGGACAGGCACAAAATTACTCCTAGTTATTTGCCTGAAAAGGATAAGAAAAGGAAGGATTCTGCAGAGAGTGTCAAGGAGAGGAAAGAAAAAGACACAGGCGAAACCAACAAAGACAGAAAAGATTCCTCTGATGGCTCTAAAGATCGAAAAGACACCAAAACGAAGCAGGAGGAGCCCTATCGAGATGACTTTAAAGAGTATGGCTGCGAAACGTTCTTCAAGGATAAGTCTGACCCCGAATTCAGCGGTAAAACTCTGGAGAGTTGGGAGAGGCACCATTCTGGGAAGGAAAAGGAGAAGAAGGATGCTCCCGATAAGGAAAAAAAAGAAAAGGTGAAGCCAGAAAAATACAAGGAAAAATCCAAAGAAGGGGACAAGGAGAAAAATGAAAAAGCTGCTCCTGAGAAAATCCTGAAAGACAAAGAACTAGACAAGAGTTTCAAGGAGAAAAAAGAAACTAAAGAGAAATACAAAGACCTGCACAGCAAAGACAAAGAAAGGAAGAGTTCTTTTGACCAGGTGAAAGAGAAGAAAGATAAAAACTTCTCCGCAGATCGAGAGGACTTCTCTGAGAAAAAGGATGAGAAGAAAGGCAAGGAGAAAAGCTGGTACAGCATTGCAGACATCTTCACAGATGAAAGCGAAGACGAGAGGGATGATTACAGCCTCACTGGGTTCAAAGTCAGCGACTCCGCTGGGAGCGAAATGCATCGGCTGGACAGTCTGCAGGAGAAGGACGACGGCGCAGCTGCTGAGAAGGAGCCGTACCCCGACAAGCACCGCAAGTACTCCTCCGACCGGCAACATTCAGGAGAGAAGCAGAAAGATAAGGACTCCAAGGAGAAGAAGAAGGACAAAGGAACATCGGAAGGGGGAAAAGAGAAGAAGGAGAAGAGTTCCTTTGAAAAACACAAAGAGAAGAAAGAGAAAGACTCTACCGAGAAGTACAAGGACAGGAAAGACAGAACGTCCATAGATTCCACTCAAGAGAAGAAGAACAAGCAGAAGCTCCCAGAAAAGGTTGAAAAGAAACATGCCAATGACGACAAGGTGAAAAGCAAGCATAAGGAGAAGCCAGATAAAGAGCATTCCAAAGAGAAAAAGTCTTCGAAAGGAGGAGAGTCTGAGAAGAGCCTGCTGGAGAAATTGGAGGAGGAGGCTCTGAATGACTATAGAGATGACTCCAATGACAAAATCAGCGAGATCTCTTCTGACAGCTTCACGGATAGAGGACAAGATCCAGGACTGACCAGCCTCTTTGAGTCTTCTAACCTCTCTCTCACTGATGCCGCTGAAGAAAAGTTTAAGGACTCTCTCCCTTTACCCTGCTTGCAGGACAAACTCAAGGAGAAGGAGAGACACAGACATTCCTCATCTTCGTCAAAGAAAAGTCACGAGAAGGAAAAAGCAAAGAAGGAGAAGACAGAGAAAAAGGAAAAAGCAGAAGAATTCAAAGACTCCAGCAGCAGGAAGGATTCCGCTCATTATGAAAAAGATTTCTCTGTGGATGGGGAGGCTTTTAGTACTTCCTACAACATGAAGGCAGAGCCTGATGAGGAGCCAGAGAAAAGCATTGATTACTTATTTTCTGAAAAGAAAGAGAAAAATGATTCTGAAAGAGAGCTGTCAAAGAAGGCGGAAAAAGAAAAGACCTACGGTTCCAGCGCCATCAGCACAGCTAAAGAGAAAAAGAAGCGAGATAAACACAAGGAAAAATGGAAAGAGGAAAAGGAGAAGCATAGAGACAAACATGCAGATGGTTTCTTTAAACATCACAAAGACGAGCCAAAGTCAACGCTTAAAGACAAGGACAGTCCTCAAGTTACCACCTTTAAAGATAAATCAAAGGAGGACAACCTCAAATTTGGCGAAACCAAACTGAAGGAGAAGCTCAAGGAGAACCAAGAGAAAGACAAATCAGAGTCAATAAAAATAAGCAATGGGAATGAAAAAATAACCCTTTCCAAAGACAGCAGCAAGAAAGATGCCAGGCCAAGGGAGAAACTTCTGGGAGACGGTGATTTGATGATGACCAGCTTTGAGAGGATGCTGAGCCAGAAAGACCTGGAAATCGAGGAGCGCCACAAAAGGCACAAAGAGAGAATGAAGCAGATGGAGAAAATGAGGCACAGGTCCGGAGACCCCAAATTAAAGGACAAACTTAAAAGCTCGGAAGATGTGCGCAAGAGGAGTCTGGATCTGGCAACAAAGAAGCCGTTAACGCTGGATACTCAGCTCAAGGACAAGAAACTTAAAGAATTGGGTCCACTGACTCCTATACTGTCACCGGAAAACAAAGCACAGCCTGCCGTTGGGACAGACTCTAAGGACTGGATAACGGGTCCTCAGCTGAAGGAGATCCTCCCGGCGTCTCCCAGGCCGGATCAGAACCGGCCGACGGGAGTCCCGACCCCAGCATCCGTCGTCTCGTGTCCAAGCTACGAGGAGGTGATGCAGACACCCAGGACTCCTTCGTGCAGCAACGAAGACTACACGGACCTGATGTTTGAATGTGCGGACTCGCAGCACTCGCTGCCCATCTCCACAATGTCCATGAACGCCTGTTCTCCATCCTTCTTCGACAGATACGCGAATGTTTCCAGCGGGCTCCCTGAGAATCCGAGTCAGACCCCGACTCGTACCATACCCTCCACGAACCTTTATCGTTCCATCTCGGTTGATATCAGAAGGGCACCTGAAGAAGAGTTCAGTGTCGGAGATAAATTTTTCAGACAGCAAAGCGTCCCGGCGACGTCAAATTATGACTCTCCAGTGCAGCATTTAATGGAGGAGAAAGTTCCCCTTCCTTCTGTTCCTGCTGAGAAGTTCCAGTGTTTATCTCCTGGGTATTACTCGCCAGATTATGGGGTTTCATCACCGAAAGTGGAAGCTTTGCACTGTGCGCCAGGAGCTGTCAGCGGAGTCACCCAGTCGCCTGAAAGTGTCTTTTCTGGTTTACAAGCAAAATCCTCCCCTTCACACAGGGATGAATTGCTGGCTCCTTCGGTAGAAAGTGCTCTTCCCCCCGACCTTGGCATGCCCTTGGATACCACAGAAGAGCAGCAAGCTACTGCCTCCATTATGCCACCAGAATCTACCTACTTACCTCCAATTGAAGAAAACCATTTTAGTTCAGGTATGCCAGAACAAAACAATATAGACTGGGATAACCCTCCTTCCAGAAACCCTGACACCGCCATTCCTCCCAGCCTGATGGGTAACCCGGCAGAGCACTCTGTCAGCTGGTCCATGGGCTCCGAGCTTCTGATGAAATCTCCCCAGAGGTTTTCAGAGTCCCCTAAACCTCCGCTCTGTTCCCTGGAGCCGATTCATCCTGCACCGGTAGCCTTCATTCCCACAGATACTTCCTACCCCGTTTCTCCTATATCTTACCCTCTGTCAGTGTCTGAACCGGGGCTCAATGAAGTCAAGGAGGATGCTGAGGAAGCAGTTCCAGGAGAAATAGCGAATGCCGAAGAGCAAGCTCCGTACATGTCCCCTACTAGGTTAGACACGTTCTTCAATAACTGCAAGCCTCTTCCAGAAGAAGCACCTGAGATACCTCCAGAGCCCCCTTGTATGCCAGCAGAACCTCAGGCAGAAGTTGTTAGTGCGCCAGAAAACAACTATTTGGAAAACAATAACGCTGCGCCTGCAAATACAGAGGAGGCGGTAACGTGGCCTGATCCCTTCACCAACACAGAAGATGACTTGGACCTTGGCCCCTTCTCGCTACCAGAGCTGCCGCTCCAACCTAAGGATGTTGCAGAGACAGAGATGACGGAGGCAGAAGCGGTAGAAGAAAGCCCAGCAGCAGCTTCAGAAACAAGCGCTGGGATCATTAAATCGAGCGCGTCCGTAATAGCATCCGGTGAGCCAGAGGAGCCGCCAGCCAGCCAGGCAGCTGCTGTCCTGCCCGGGGAGACGGAGCCACAAGCAGAGGAGCAGAAACCAGAAGTGGCTGCACAAGAAGCCACCTCAGAAGCGCCGAACGTAGCTGAGGAAAAAGGAGCGGAGGACTCGGAAGCACAGATTTTCCAGCAGACCCCGTCCGAGTCTGCTCAGGCAGAGAGCAAAGAGGTGGAGGCCGTGCACGAAGACCTGTCGTCTTCTGGTGGGGTGGCAGAGAGCAGCTCCCAGACCTGTCCCCCAGCTGCGGCCACCACCGAGGGCAGCGTTTCACAGGAGGGTGCTGCGGCACGCGGTGGGAGCCAAGCCCCTTCCTCCCAGGCAGATGCACCTCCGGGCAACGCTCAAGCAGAAATCATTGAACCAGTACAAAAACCAGTAGCAGAAGCTCCCAAACCACCCAAAATAGAAGAGATTCCTCAGCGGATTACCAGGAACCGGGCTCAGATGCTCGCCAACCAAAACAAGCAGAACGCCGCCTCTTCTGAGAAGGAATTTCCTCCTGTTTCTGCACCCGCCACACGTGCCAAAGGCCGCATTACAGAGGAGGACGATTCCCAGGCTCAGCACCCGCGCAAGCGCCGGTTCCAGCGCTCCAACCAGCAGCTGCAGCAGCAGATCAACACGTCCACCCAGCAGACGAGGGAGATGATTCAGCAAACACTGGCAGCTATCGTAGATGCTATAAAACTGGACGACATTGAACCTTATCACAGTGACAGGTCCAACCCCTACTTTGAGTACCTCCAGATCAGGAAAAAGATTGAAGAGAAGCGGAAAATCCTCTGCTATATTACTCCCCAAGCTCCGCAGTGCTACGCTGAATATGTCACCTATACAGGCTCCTACCTGTTGGATGGCAAGCCTCTAAGCAAGCTCCATATTCCAGTGGTGAGTCACCTTCTCTCTTTAAACCGCAGCGTCAGGGACTGCCTCCTCCCTTGCTGCTACAAGCACAGCCAGGTTGTCCCCTATGCACCACGAGTGCCCTTGCAATGCTGATGGTGCCCCAGCCGTGGCTTTAGCCTACTTTTAGAACATGCTCATGACGACAAATCTAAGCCTCGGTAAGTGGATGGCTGTGTCATAAATGCATCCTCTGAGATGCTGTGTTTTTGCAGAGAAGACCTTGGGCCGTGCTTAGGAACCTGAGATTTGTTCAGGCTTTAGAGCAAGTTTGTATGAGTCCACTGGATTTGAGGCTGGAAGGCAAAACTGCTTTTACAAGCAGTATAGTAATTGGATAATGAACCTAGAAGACTGTAGGAAAAAGATGGCTCTTAACTCCTGCCTTCATTTTCCCAAGCTCTGATATTTGACTGGCCGATAGCACTCCCTCCTTGGCAATGGGATCTGCGTTTCGCTGCTGTGCTGCCTGAATGATAATAATAATTTGATAATACAAATGCATCAATAAACTTAGTGCTGCAGGCAGTAAATCCAGGATCCAGCCTGGAGGAGGAGCGTCGATATGACCGGCCACATCAGGCTTCATTCCCTGCTGCAGGCAGGGTGAAATACCCTGGTCTGTGGGTATTTCTGTTGCAGTGTAGTCCTCGCACGAGCTACTGTTTGCATGAGTTAATAGGCACTTTATCTGCCCCAGCACCGCAGTGGTTGTAGCCGGTGTTCACATCTGCTTGTTCCTTCCTAGACTAACCCAGAGCTACCTGTTCCTCTGTTCTACAACTTGGGCTGTGCTTGAGGAGCGCCTTGCTCCCCAGGAAAGCGCAGGACAGATCAGGACACAGGCACCCTTCCCGGTGCGCAGACTGGGCTGCTCACGGCAGTATTTCTCCAACAGTACCGTCCCCTTCGTCAGACGTGCCCAGGCCCCTTCACAAACTGCCCTTGCAGCATGCGGGGTGACTTAGGCTCTGGTTCGGCAGGCTGAGCTCGTCCCTCGGCACTAGACACCTCTTGCCCTGTTGTCTTGCCCCTCGCTGTCGTCTGAGCACTGGCAGGACGTTGTCCTTTGCCACCTGCCTGCTGAGGAAATAGGCAGACCTTCTCTTCCGGCAGGGTGGCACCGACTCCCTCGCCGAGCCCTTGGCCAAGGTGCATTTCAGCTACGTGGCCGTGCCGCAGGCAGGGCCCGGTGTGGCAGGGGGAGCAGGCAGCCCCCATGGGCTGTGCACCCAGCAGTGCTGCTGGCTCTAACACTCCGCTGTCGTGTGCCCGCAGATCGCCCCACCGCCGTCGCTCGCAGAGCCTCTGAAGGAGCTCTTCAAGCAGCAGGAAGCCGTCCGGGGGAAGCTGCGGCTCCAGCACAGCATAGAGCGGGTAAGGGAGCGCACCGGGGAAACTCCTGCTGGGGAAGAGGTCCCGAATTTCCTCTGCTGGGGAAACGGAGGTTGCCACGCTCACTGCTTCGTTTGCTCTTCCTCAGGAGAAGCTCATCGTCTCCTGCGAGCAGGAGATTTTGAGAGTTCATTGTCGGGCAGCAAGGACTATTGCCAACCAGGCTGTGCCCTTCAGTGCCTGCACCATGCTGCTGGACTCCGAGGTCTATAACATGCCTCTAGAAAATCAGGTCAGTGCCTGTCTTGGTGGTGAAGAAGTGTCTCAGAGGTGCTGTGCAAGACCCCGAGGAGACGGTGCTTTTCTGGACAGAGGGAGGAAGGAAGGGATGTAGGCAGGAGTTACTAATGCTCTCCCTGCTCAGGTGCCTGTCACCCACCGCGGCACACAGATGCAGGACATCCTGCAGGAGCCCTCCCCAGCACGTGCCCAGGTTGCCTAATCTGACTCAGGTTCTGGTGTCGCATGTTCTGGGATACCCCACACACATGCCCGGGAAGGAGATACATCCGGGAACACGGGGATACAGGGAGCATTGTGTCGCTTTAGGAGCAGAGATGACTCGCGTTTATCAGTGAGTCTCAGGACCCTCTGCCTGCCTTCTTGATCAGGATCATCTGCACACTTGAAAAGTTTATCTTACTACACTCTGGGGTCTCTTTTCCTGTTGAAGGATGGGGAGAGAGCCATTAAATTGATTTGTGTGTGAATAGTGGCTTTGAAAGAGCCAGGCTCTGTCTCGGAGCCCACAAAAAGTGGTCATTTCTTCTTTCGATTTCACATCGTTCTGTGCCGGAGAAGGGGGAATCGTGTCCGGTTTCTGCAGCTGGTGGCCGTGCGGCTGCAGTGGTCCCGAGCCAAACCCACCAGCACCCTCTGCAGCCCACGCACCGCAGCTGCTGCCAGCCGGGCTGCTCGGGGAAGCACGCTGCTGCATTGCAGGAGGGGTCCTGTACAGGGACAGGATCCTGGAATTTATTAGTGACCTGGCGTATTGATCCAGGAGCCTTGATTTATCCCTCGGCGTTTCCCAGCCAAGTGTCTGTGCTTCTACAGCAAAGGCGTCACGATCTTGGGCATGAATTGAAGGAGACAGAGAGGTGTGGGTGCTGTGACGGGCTGGCACAGACAGATTCTCTGCAAAGCAAGCAAAAACGGGGAGTGCATGCACACGTGTGTGCGTGCATCTCTATCTGAGGCTGAAGCCCCTGGCCAAGGGCTGCAAGAGCAGCTGGGAGCAGTGTGCTCTATTCTCCCTCCCTGCAGGCACCTTTCTTGCTTCTGATGAGTGTGTGCCCTAAGAGGGGCCTGTTAGACCTGTGACTGCTTAACGTAAAAAAAAAAAAAAAAAAAAAATCTACCATGTAATTCCCTTTTGCTGTCTTTTGCTTAGGGAGATGAAAACAAATCGGTCAGAGACCGTTTCAACGCGCGACAGTTCATTTCCTGGTTGCAAGACGTGGACGACAAGTACGATCGAATGAAGGTGAGAGGCGCGGGAGCCCCAGCGCTCCAGGCTGCCGCCACAGCGTGTGGGCGGCAGCAGGTCCTGCTGCTCTGCCTCCTCCAGGGAGGGTTTCCCTGAGAGGGGTCCCGGCTGTTGCTGTAGCCTAGAAGCTGCCTTTGTGGTTTCCAAAAACCTGCTGGGAGCAGGTGTCCTGAGGTGGTCTGGGCAGCGTTACACGATGGGGGACGCTTCTGTGCACGGCACGGCTGAGAGGTGGGAGTCTCTGCGGGGACTATGGGAGCACAGTTGCCTCTGCTGGTTCCGGAAAGGAGGAAGGGAGACACATTCTGCTTAGGGTTGGCTGGCTGGCTGTTACTCTGCTTCGTGCCATATGGTCTGGAGCTTTCTCGGTCAGTTAAACCCTCGGGGCCTGCTCTTCGCCAGCAACACATGCTGCAGCAAGCTCAAAACCTATGGCAAACTTCAAGGTGGCAGAAGCCCCTGCAGTGATTTGCAGAGTGCTTTGCAGAGCTCTGGGTGGCAAACTCTGGCATGGTTGGGAGCAGGGACGATTGTGCTTTCAGCTGGTGACATGGAGGGAGTTGGCAGCTCCCACAAAGGGAGCAGGACCCTGCAGTCAGGCAGCCGAGGGCCACCGTTGGGGCTGATGGGGACTGCCTGCCGAGGCTGTCACCAGCGGGGGTCGGTGCTCTTGAGTGCTTACGAGCCTTTAAAAGCCGCTTCACAAGGCCCTTTTGGGTTTGCCGCTGCTCCTGCTGGAATTGGGCTCAGCGGACGTCCCAAGTCCAGGTTTCCTTCCTGCGAGGATGCGTGTGGCGTCCCTCACTCCGTTTGCTGCTCTGCCCACCACGATGGCTGCAGGTCCCCTGCCTTTGCTGGGTGGGACGGGCAGCAGGAGCCTTTCCTGCCCTCTCCCGCTCACCCCTCATCTCTGCTTGGTTTTTTTCCCCCGACCCAGACATGCCTGCTCATGCGACAGCAACACGAAGCTGCCGCCTTGAACGCAGTGCAGAGGATGGAGTGGCAGCTGAAGGTGCAGGAGCTGGACCCCGCGGGGCACAAATCCCTCTGCGTGAACGAGGTGCCCTCGTTCTATGTGCCAATGGTCGACGTGAACGATGACTTTGTGCTCTTGCCGGCATGACAGTTCAAAACCAGGAGACATCACTGAAAACTGGCAAGGACGGGAGCCCTCCGAGGTCGGGCGGTCGAGCTCACATTCACCCTTACCGCTTGCTGATGAATCCCTGGTCAGAGGAGGAGGAAGCAGCTATCGGCAGAAAACAAAACAATAAGAAAAATAATTGCACTTTCTTCACAACGCGTCCCTCGCTTCCGGACTGACGGCAGCTCCGCCGGGCAGCGGGCCGGGGCGCATCTCCTTTCCAACCGGCTGCTGCGGCAGGGAGGCAGCCGGTCTGCGCGGGCAGCGAGCACTCACCGGCCAAGAGACTAGCAGAGGCGTGGAGGGAGGAGGCCAAGGACACCATTTGTGTGTTGCAGAAGCTGCTGAGCGGGGCCAGCAACCACCTGATTCATGTACTTGTGAACACCGTGATTTCCAGCTCTCTGTTTTCCACCGGTCGTGGATCTCCTCTCGGAGAAGCTGCAGTAGGAAACCATGGGGGGAGGGGGGGGGTGTTTGAGTTTCTCGTTCCATCCTGGGTATGTCTAAAAAAACAAAAACAACAAAAAAAACCCAACAAACAAAAACAATTAGAAACAAAAAGACAGCGTCCAAGTTGGGCAGACGCGGCTCTGAAGGTGTGGACGGCTCTGGGCTGCGGAGGCAGGGTGCACCCGCAGCGCCCCGCAGCAGCCGCTCACCACCGTTTCGGAAGAGCAGAGGAGCCGCCTGCGCGCCGTGCGCCGGGGCGGCACGGCCAGCAGCGGGCGTGGAAATGGTGACGCAGAGAAAGGACTTTGCCAACTGTGTTTTTAATGGAGTAAAATCCATGTGGTTTATATATTTTTTCCTTTAATCTTGGGCATTTCGTTTCTCTTTCTGAGAACATAACTTGAAAACACTACAGAGCCAATACTCATATAAAGAAAAATTGTATCCCATAAATGCTGTACAGTTTTTATATACATTAACAATGTACTTTTGCTGCCTTCTAGATAATTTATTTTGCAACACATTACTGCACAGTTGTAAATAACTTATGTACTGTAACATCACTTTCAGTTATGTGTAAAGAAATAAATAAATTAATTAAAATTATCTTTGTATGTATAGTTCACCCTAGGCAGCACTTGCCCTGTCAAGGAAAAAATAAGGGCCAAGGGGTTGTGCAGCGTTACTTGGAAGCCCGCCTGATGCGCTCGGGTACTCACGGTCCATGGTGCAGAGATCTCTGGATGCTGACCCAATTCTCAACACCGCGTCGCTTCTCTCCTCTTTCCCCTGCCCTTTTGCGTTCAGTGGACTTGGAAACCCGGCGGTGCCGACCCTGCAGCTGTGCCGAGCCTGCAGCCGTGCAGCCTGTTGCGGTGGGGTGGACCACGGGGAGAGGGGGAGCCTCTCGCTCCCACCACTCGCCAATGGGGGCACAGAGCGACGTGACGAAGGACGTTTCAGCTCAGGCTGGTGAGTTCTATGGACCCGGTGTATCCGTAGCGGCTGCGAGTCGAGGAGCTGGTGTTTTGGGGCTGCAGAGCTTGGAGAAGGATGGGTGGAGTCCAGCGCTTTTTAAATCAGTATTCAGCGCTCAGTATTCTTTTTAATACTGAACCTCAGAAATCAGTTGCGCGGATCACGGCTGCCCCCTTGGCTGAATTCATTCTTGCTTGTGGGGCCTCGCGGGATGCAGCTGGTGAGGATGGTGCCACACGGCACGCGGCGCTCCCGGCTGTGCCGCCTGACGCCAGCCCTGCGCCTGGCTGGGGGCAGCCCCACCATGCATGCCCCACGTGCGCTCCACGCGCCCTCTGCATTCTCTCCGTGCGTGCTGCATGTGTGCTCCCTTGTTTGCGTGCACCAGCCTGGCTCAAATTGCTTTTCTGAGCTGTAAAACCTAGATGGAATTAGCAGGGTGTTGCTGCCAGCCCGGTGGGCTCGGCCAGAGGCAGAGGGGCAGCTCTCCCTCTTGCAGAGGATCGAGGCCTTGGCTCACGTAGCGCCCGGTGGGAGCCCGGCCCCGCTGGGACTGGCCCCGGTGTTTGCATCCGTGCGGAGGCCAGAGAAGTCTGTAATCCCATGGAAGGATGGTGCTTGGGTCTGGCAGGAGGAGTTGCACCGTGCTGTGCTCGGCCCCCAGAGTGCCCCTCCCCTCTGCGTCCTGGGAGAAATGGAGGGGGGGCTCGGAGAGGCTTCCCATCCCAGCTGGCGACGGGCGGTGGGTTCGGGGCTGGGGACGCACGCTGCGCGGGTTCGGGGCTGGTCTCTGCTGGGGCTGCTCTGTGGTGGGAAGGAGCCACCGGTTTGGCGATGCCTGACTTGCTTTTGGGTTGGGTGCCGGCTCTTCCTGCCGCCGTCCTGCTGCTGCCTGCCGGCACCGCGGCCTCTTCTGCAGGAGATTGCGTTGGACGTGCGGCTCTTGGCGGAGCCGTAACCCAGTCCGGGCTTAATGCAGTTGGCAAAGTCGATCCTCAAAGTGCAAGCTCACAGGGACGTGGCTGGAGACAAATTCAAGTGCCTCTTCCAAGACCTCTGTGCCTTGCTTGCACCTGCTGCCCGNAGGGGCTGGCCCCCACGGACGCCCGCCGTCGGCGCCTGGTTCTCCTGCTTTTTCTGTTCAGTCCTGCCAGGTACCTGTGCTGGTTGAATGTCTCAGCTGCTGCTTTTGGAAGTGGGGAGGTTACAAGTGCGATTTGGCTCCTCTTCCCCTCTTCCTCCGCGCGGCTTGGGGGGACTGGAGGGGACTCGCTGAATCCAAGACCGCTTTTCAGCCCCAGTCGCCTCATTCGGCAGCGCCGGCTCTTGCTCTGCCCAGGCCTCCCTGCGCGTGCGATGCTCTGCAGCCGAGGAGGTCTGGGAGCATGTGGAGCACCGAGCCCTCGGTGGGGTGCAGGCAGCAAGCAGGCAGCACAGACTCGCGCTGCCACCATCAAGGCAGCCGCCCGGGTGCCCCTCAGCAGAATAGTGCCCACCGCGCTGGGACGCCTCCGCACCCGGCTCCCCCCTTGCTGCCGCCAGCTTTGCAGCCCGTTGAGGAATTTTCCACGGTCCTTGAGCCGGGACCTCGAGGGTTTTGCTCCACCGTGTCGCAGCGGCTTCATAAGAGCCAGGGGGGTCCTGCCTTCCCCTGCCCAACCCCCAGCTCCTGCCTTGGCACCGGGGGCCCGTTGCCGGACCGGCGGCATCGGCGAGGACCGGGGCTCACTGCAGGCAGAGCAGAACGGTCAGTTTGCCGCAGCAGCCATGCCCCGGCCGGAGCCAGACTGGTTTTTTTCCCCCCGTCCTTGCCCAGGGCTGCCAGGTCGGGGTGGGCAACCGGTGCAAGCGGCAGGGCCGGTGCTGGGGGGCCGCTTCTGCTCCGGGGGTTTCTTTTGACAGAACACAAGAAAGTGGCCACAAGTAACGCTTATATTTTAACTCATGTCCAGCCCTGCTCTTTCTTTTGTTAAATAACCATAAATTAATCTCTGTAGGCACGGAGAGACCTTTAATTAGCCGTGTAAAGCAAGAAAAGTCATGTACTCTCTTTTGACCCCGGTGCCGGGAGGCGCAGGAGACCCCTGGAGTAAGTTTTCCTCCCGGTGCCGCTCCTCCCGGCCACGTCCGCGGGTGCAGGTACCTCCCAGGCCAGGTCCCACCGTCTCTTGGCGCTGGTCGGACTTGCGTGGTGG
The DNA here is from genome assembly GCA_013389945.1 of Fregata magnificens. Taxonomy (NCBI): domain Eukaryota; kingdom Metazoa; phylum Chordata; class Aves; order Suliformes; family Fregatidae; genus Fregata; species Fregata magnificens. The sequence continues at coordinate 163,350 of WAAD01040326.1, read as the reverse complement.
CACGTGGGCCGAGCAGCGGCGAGGCTGCCCGGTCTGTAACGCACCGATGTCTTTTTTACGCCGTCATTTCTGTGCGCGGTGCTGGGCACCGAGGGCCCTGCGCCGCCGTGGCACCTCCGTCCTTTCGGCTGTACGACTTCCCACGGAGGGAGGCAAAAAGCGAACGCGGATGCGATTTTCTACCGTCGCGCGTACAGAGCTGAGCGCCGGAGCGATGCTGTTGTCCCTCAGAGATCGTGTTCGTAAAGAAATTTTACAAAGAAAATTAAAAAAAAGCTTGTTTGCAACTCAGCGGCTTTGTCGGCTCTTCCCACGGGCTCAGCGCGGCGCTGGGGGCGAGCGGGGCTCTGCCCAGTTCCCTTCCCGGGGGAGGCCAGACCCCACCGGCCCCCTTTGAGGTTTAGGGGGACCCGGGTGCATTTGTGGGTGGCCCCGGGGGTCCCAGCTGCACCCCTGGGACCCCTGGCACCACCTGAACCCTGGGGTCCCCCAGTGCTGAGAGGGTGCCTTGGCCTGGAGCACCATGGAGAGGGGGG